>JXPL01000773.1:660-13850 GCA_001015235.1 Sphyracephala brevicornis | reverse complement strand
AGAAATTCCTTATTTTTTTTTTTGTTGTTATGTTTATTGTTGTTGTTGTTAATGCTGTCAACATCCACACGCGCCACATTTTCATAACTGCTTTACACAAGCATACATTGCTACTTGCAAGTTATCCTTGAAAGGAAAAAAAATTATTAAATTTATACGCAATGGACAGGTGAAAAAACATGTGCGCCTTTGTTTACATACAAGTGTGCTTGCACGTATGTGTGTGTGTCAATGTATGCATAACGAATACACTTGTACTTATGGGAATGAATGCGTTGCACGGCATTTTTTTAACGCAATTTAATTGTTTATTACACACACTCGTAGACTACAGTCATGTGCCTAAGTGCTTCAATACATATGTACTTACATATATAAACATGTGCTATCATATATATAGCATATATGTAAATATATAAAAAATACTTTTTTCTTAATTTAAAGCATTAATTTGTTAACAATTTTTTTTAAACTCTGACTACATAATCATCTACGCATCTCACATGCTGCTGACATTGAACACTTAAATCGTATCTGAACTCTTAGTAGTACGCGTAGTTGTTGCATGAAAAGCATATCTAATTTTATATTAAATTTTTTTTACATTTACTTAAATTATTTCTACATATTTCTTACAAAAACATTGTTTATTAATTTGTTTGTTTTTTTTTGTTTACTTTTGTTTTATAGAAAAAATGATGAAATGAACAGCCAAGCAGGCTCCTCAAGGGCTCCAGCCTTAGGGGGCCAAATATCACCACCTGGCGGTTATAATACAGCGTTGGAAGCACAACAGCAACAGTTTCATCATCAACAACAACAACAACAGCAACAACAACAGCAGCAGCAACAACAATTCCATCAGCAACAAAATTTTCATCAACAACACGAAAATTTTCTAGCTTATTCCTCGCAACAGCAACAGCATTCTCATCAGCATCAACAACATCAGCAACATCAGCAGCATCAGCAACATCAGCAGCATCAACAACATCAGCTTCAGCAACATCCACATCAGCAACAACAACATCACCAACAACACCAACAACACCAGCAACACCAGCAACATCATCAGCATCAACAACAGGCACAAAATGTTGGCTATATGAATAATGGCCTAGGCGATTCCGATAGTTTACGCAGCCTAAGAAATACATTTGGTCCGAATTCCGAATTTACAGCTAGTGAGCGTTTAGCTAGCGGTAACGGTACCGGTGGACCAGCTGGTGCACAAACAGTTGCCGGCTGTTATAATAATATGGTAACAGCAACTGGTGCACAACAATCGACTATGGATGCTATGAGCGGTTATAGTCAGGTTAGTCGATTTTTTGTATTCCTAATAATCGGTTATAGTCCGGTTAGTCCATTATTTATATCCTTAATATAAATTTATAGTCAGGTTAAACTATTTGTATGTTCATAACATAGGGTTTTAGACAGATTAGTATATTTCTTCAATTCTTGATATACATTTATAGTTCGATTATTCTATTTTTTTGTCCTTAATGTCCGCTTATAGTCAGGTTAGTCTATTTTTTTATACTTTTAATAATCGATTGTAGTCCAGCTAGTCCATTTTTTATTTCCTTAATTATGCGGTTATACTCAAAGTAGTCCGTTTCGTAAATCCTTAATATAAATTTATAGTATAGTCTATTTTTTAAGTTCTTTACATAGACATAGGTAATAGACAGATTAGAATATTTCTTTAATCCTTAATATACGTTTATAGTCCGATTAGTCTATTTTTTATATCCTTTAACTTAAAAATAATAAGAAAAGCAAAACAAAAATTGTCTATAAAAATTAGTTCCAATTCCTAATGAGCATATTTCGCACTTTTTAGCTAAGCAAGGACTAAACAGTGCACTAAACTAAATTTAAATGAATTCTAAAACAAGCATATTATGTACTCTTTCATAAGCTCCTTTTTATTTTATGTTTTGGAATATTTAACAGTGTTCTAACATAAACACAATAACAAGTGTGCTCCAATTATTTGCCATATACTTTCTTATACTATAAATAAAGCATTGTAGTCCTTTGCAAAACATTCTACCCAACACTGCTACATTTCAATAGATCTCATGTAGCTTTCAAGCCGCAAATGTAATTTTTTCTAACCATTTGGTGGCAATAATCAAACTTGTATACTGCCGACCCAAAACCAACCACAAATTATACACACAAGTATCCTTGCCACTAACTACAACCAACAAACAAGTAACAAATGTTACACCTACGCCCATATTTTTCCTTTGCAACACTTTTACTTTTGAAGTGCAAACCACAAAACCACAAGTGCAACAGAACTATGTATGCAACAAAATATTTACACCAAAAAAAAGGAAAAAAATTTTTATATATATAAAAATCCTGCCGTACACTTAAAAAAATGCATATTTTTTTCTTTGTTGTAAATAACTTATATTGTTTATGCCCAGTTTGCGCTCTTCCACACCTACGCTGTTGTTCTTCCACGCGCAGTTTTTTATATCATCATGTTCCTTTGGCATTTTTCTAACCAATTCTTATTTTGTGCAAAAAATTGTATTTTTTCAGATGGGTGGCATGCATCCGGGCGCTAATAATGGCATGGTTGGTGGCTCGCAAGCACAACATCCGCATCAGTATATGAATGGCAATGTTGGCCCTGGTGGCATGAATCCAGCGGCAGCGTCTGGCGGCAATTGTGGCCCAGGCGTTGGCGGCGCTGGTGGTGCTGCTGGTAATGCTATGCAAATGAGTCAAATGGGTCATATGAATGGTGGCAATGTGCACGGCATGGCAGCGTACAATGGTGCTGGCAATGGCGGCGCTGGAGCGGCGAGTGCAATGGCAAGGCATCATCAAGTGAGTATCAATTTTTTTCGTCCTTTATTTTCTTTGTATTCTTTACATTCTGTGCATTTTATTCGACTTTGCTGTGCTGGCTTGCAGCTGGCAGCATAGCAAGGATATACGTATATGTTTTGGTATGAGTGTAGCTTATGAATTTTATATGAACTGCATCAGGGACAAATACTTAGGCTGTGTAAATGTGTATCTAGCTGCTTGTAACCACTGTCATGTAGCTTGACTTTGTAAATTGTTGTTGTTTATGTCCCTGAAAGCGTTTTAAGGTTTCTGCACACACACACAAATTTTCAATAATTCTGCATAAATAATTTAATTCTAATTATTTTGTCACAATTGTCAATCATTTACATAACCATTAATATGCATTTTCTTTGTTTACAATGATTTTTTCTTTCTGAATTGTAGTAATTGATTTCATTAAAAATTTAATTAAACGCGTGCAATTTGCGTTACTAATACAAAAAAATATTTAAACTATTGCTGCTATTATAATTTATACAAAAATGACTTCATTTTTCTGTCACTTTATTGGTTCAGATACAAATTCATCTATAAAAATGCAAATGCAGGTGTGAACACTGCAATTAATTTAATGATTAATACAATTAAACCAACAGAAATGTGTCAACAAATGAAATCATAAATCATAGATTTTTTATTTTTAAATTAAACAGAAATTGTGTTTTAGAATTATATTTATTTTCTTGAGCGCGTTTTAATCATTTAAATTTTTTTGCCAAATATATATGGAAATGTGTTAGAGCTGCGAAAGGTTTTCATACTTCAATTTATATCGATGTTGTTATGCAAAAAATTTAATATATACATGTTTAAACTATGTAAGTACTGAAATTTTTTAGTAAAAGAATACATATTTAAACTAAAACATCATCTAGTACAAGATTTCATGGTTAAACACTTTTTAGGAAAGCTAAATCTACAAGAACAGAGTTTTTTCTTGTTTCTTACATAAACTAAAACGTCATCTACTACAAAATTTCATTGTAAAACTTTTTTATGAAAGCTAAATCATCAAGTGCAGAGTTGTGCCTTGTTTCAAATAAAAACTAAAGTATAATCTAGTACAAAATTTCATGCGTAAACATTTTTTAATGAAATTTAAATCATTAAGTGCACAGTTGTGTCTTATTTGTTACAAAAATAAAAACATCTAGTACAAAATTTCATTTCTTATTAAACTTATATCATAAAGTGCAAAGTTGTATCTTATTTGTTACAAAAATAAAAACAACATCTAGTACAAAATTTCCTAGGTAAACATTTCTTATGAAAGCGAAATCAACAAGTGCAGATTTGTGTCTTACAAAAATTAAAACATCATCTACTAAAAAATTTCATGAATAAACTTTTCTTATGAAGGTTAAATCATCAAGTGCAGAGTTGTGCCTTGTTTCATATAAACACTTATGCATAATCTAATACAAAACTTCATGGTAAAATATATTTTATGATAGTTACAGATTCCAAAACATCATCTCGTACAAAATTAATTTTTAAACATTTTTTATTAAAGCTAAATCTGCAAGAACAGAGCTGTGTCTTACTTTTCATATAAATTAAAACATCATCTAGTACAAAATTTCCTTGTAAAAATTTTCTTATGAAAGCTTAATCATTAAGTGTACAGTTTTATCTTATTTATTTTAAAATTAAAACACAATCTAGTACAAAATTTCATAGTAAAACATTTCTTATGAAAGCCGCAAGTTCTAAAACATCAACTAGTATAAAATTTCATAATTAAACATTTTTTATGAAAGCTAAATCCACAAGAACAGAGTTGTGTCTTACTTCTTACATTAATAAAACTTTTCTTATGAAAGCTAAATCATAAAATGCAGAGTTGTCTTATTTCTTTTAAAAATTATAACATCGTCTAGTACAAAATTAAGGGTTAAACATTTTTTATGAAAGCTAAATCTACAGAACCTCAGTTGTGTCTTATTTCTGACATAAATTAAAACAT
Source organism: Sphyracephala brevicornis (assembly GCA_001015235.1). Taxonomy (NCBI): domain Eukaryota; kingdom Metazoa; phylum Arthropoda; class Insecta; order Diptera; family Diopsidae; genus Sphyracephala; species Sphyracephala brevicornis. The sequence goes on along the minus strand of JXPL01000773.1, from coordinate 9,001 downwards.
CATCTAGTACAAAATTTTCTTGTAAAACTATTCTTATAAATCATCAAGTGCACAGTTTTTTCTTATATCTTTTAAAATTAAAACTTCATCTAGTACAAAAATTTCATATTAAAACAGTCATCAAGTGCAGAGTTGTGTCTTCTTATTAATATTAAAACATCATCTAGTACAAAAATTTCATATTAAAATATTTATGAAAGCTAAATTATCAAGTGTAGATTTGTGTCTTATCTCTTATATAAACTATAATATCATCTAGTATAAAATCATTATCGCTTCAAATACTAAAACTTCTCGGTAAAAGATTTCTTATGTGAACTGAAGCTTTAAATGTAGATACATGAGATATAAAACAATCTAGTATAAAAATATCTCGGGAAGAGATTAAAAACAAAATATTAAAAAAGACTTGTGCTGTTTTAACGGAACAGAAAACACAAATTTTTGTTCAGCTCACATTTTAAATTGTTTCGAGTAGAGGCTAGAAAAATATTTACGCCTGTTGATTAGACTATCGATGGTGCCGATCTTACCAACAGTTAAGCCGATGCCATTTTATACTTCAATGTACTATTCTTTCATTATATTTTATATTTTTGAAAACGGATTGCAAATATAAAGAAATTTAAAAAAAAAAAATATTTTCTATTTTGTATCTACACAGTCGTTAGCATAATATAGTTGCAGTTTAAAAATAGTATCATACATATTACCTAGCAGAGATCAGGTTTAAGTAAAATGGTTTTTTTAGCACACTGCATGCATGCAGTATTTGTTCTTTCATTGTTCTTTCCTATCACTTCTCAAAACACAAATAGATAAAACTCTTTGTAAACTTAATCAAAAACAATAATATGTAGAGTATGCAAACATTAAACTCAACGCCTACACTCAGCGCCTAAACTCAGAACAACATCTAGTACAAAATTTCCTAGATGAACATTTCTTATGAAAGCAAANGCAAATATAAAGAAATTTAAAAAAAAAAAATATTTTCTATTTTGTATCTACACAGTCGTTAGCATAATATAGTTGCAGTTTAAAAATAGTATCATACATATTACCTAGCAGAGATCAGGTTTAAGTAAAATGGTTTTTTTAGCACACTGCATGCATGCAGTATTTGTTCTTTCATTGTTCTTTCCTATCACTTCTCAAAACACAAATAGATAAAACTCTTTGTAAACTTAATCAAAAACAATAATATGTAGAGTATGCAAACATTAAACTCAACGCCTACACTCAGCGCCTAAACTCAGAACAACATCTAGTACAAAATTTCCTAGATGAACATTTCTTATGAAAGCAAAATCAATAAGTGCAGATTTGTGTCCTACAAAAATAAAAACATCATTTACTAAAAAATTTCATGAATAAACTTTTCTAATGAAGGCTAAATCATCAAGTGAATAGCATTTCTTTTTAAGCCATACGAACATTTACGACCGCTCACGAAGTAATAATTGTTTCGAGTACTTTTAATTTCAATTGGAAGTAGAAAGTAGTACTTAATTTTTTAGAATGTACTTACAAGTAGCAACTTTACCAATTGATTACGATCACTGTCGGCTACATATTTACTCGTTATTAGCAGTATTTACTAGTTAATAACTAGTTTTATTAGTTAATAACAGTATTTACTAGTTAAGCAATATGTAACAAATCTATGCAATTTAGCAAAATCTTATATATTTTTTTTATGTTTTATATTATGTTTTTTTACAATATTAATTGATTTTGCTTTTTTCTCTCTGTAAGTTCAGAGTACACTGGCAATAGTTACAGCTTTATTTTAACAAGCAATAGTTTACTTTTTATTTATAACACCGTCCAACACAGGTATTGCGTTCAAAATGCGTAAACGAATGGATCTAGAAAAAACTGGGAGACACTGCTATCTTTTTTTTAGCTCTAGTTTCAGACTCAATTGACTCAATTCTCATGTGAGCAAACAAAAGTTGAATTTTTTCGGACGGTGTATTAATTAACAGTATTTATTTTGATGTTAAAAAAAAAATATTGATATAAACTGCAGTAAAACATTTATAAAAAAAACTATAAACAAACAATTACAACTAATCTAGTACAACTATATGTACAGCCAACAATCGTCAATTAATGCCAAGTCATTGCAATTTTTTATAATACACTGTTTTCCAACACTGACGAATTTATTTAAAACGTAAAAATAATACGAATATGATTGTTATTGGCAGCATTTGAAAGGTTACGTTTATATACAAATCCAGCGTTAATATATATTTAACTAAATATGCATAAGTAAAATCTTAAACAATATTAAATTGTAAAAAAATACGTACCAACAACAACAAGCACAACTTAGGCAGTAATAATATAATTTTAACTTTGCTTAAAAGAAAACAATTACATTATGCAATTACTTGCACTTATTTAGCTATATTAACAACAATAAAAACAACAACAATTATAATACAATGCCATTCAATTTAACATTTAAGATTTTTATATATTTTTACTGATTTTGTAGCATACACTACAGTCAGCAGACGTTAATTCAATTCAATTGTTTTGAAAAATAAATTTTTATGCGTAATTTGAATGCTCAGCGCCATTCTCGGCTGCGTTGTAATTTATACAAAAATGTTCATCATACGCACAGTAATACTGCAAACGCAAAATAAATTTAATTTTTTGCAGCAAAACCGGTAGTATTTGTAAAATGTTTTAGCGACTGTTGCGATTTTAGAAGCATTGAATTTCATAATTTTTTTTTTTAAATTTAAGAAATGCGCTTAAAAAACTTTTAATTAGCATTTAACGCGCTTGGTTTCTCATATACTTTCCTGCCGATAATGACAATTCTTTAAAAGTTGCTAGCAGTCACTATGACCAACTGCTAGATTGAGTTTTATATTAAATGCATATAAAATCCTTTTACTAACAATTAGTTACAAGCAGAACGAGTAGTTATTGCTTTGTATATATATTAATTTTTATTTGTTTTAATATTTTTTAAAAATTTTTTTTTTTACTTTTGTTGTGTGCAAAGTGCATTTTATGAAAGTCAAACTGCATTGAATTGAATTGAAATTAAATGAGCTGATTTGCAGCAACGACTGACTTAAGTTTCGTATGCAAATTGCTAATGTTTTTGTTGTTATTTTTGTTGTTGCATTACCTTACTTGATGGAGCTCGCGTGTCGTTGCCGTTGCCGTTGTCGTCGACTCAATTTATATTCAATAACATTTTTAATTGTTTGCACATGCCAAGTGCAAGACCGCAAAACGCAATAAACGGTACAGACGAAAGGACAGGCAGACAGACGGACAGACCTACAAACCGTCACACTAGTGAAGAGAAAAAAGCGCCAGTGAAATCGTTTAAAAATAACACAAAATACTATTAAATTAAATGCAATCAGTAATTGCGAACGCTAAATTGTTTTGGAAAAAATGCATTAAAATAAAATAAAATTATTATAAAATCGGGTGCACATGCGCGATTAGGTTCGGATGCTGTCGTGCATAATAGTATGACAAACAGTGTGTCAAACAGCGTGACAAACAGCGTATCAAGCAATGTGACAATCACTTCGCCATGCACTTTTGCAGCATTGAAGGTTGAGCGATGGAAAAGTTTACTTACGTTTAAGTCAGAATTTTATTAAAAAAAGAATAAAAAACTTATGTGATCAAAAATAATTTTATATTAAAAATAAAAGGCAACTGACTGAGGAATTGAGGCAAGCCAACCAAGCACGTCACTGCATCAGCATCCACTTCAGCAGCATCAGCGCTACACATTGCTTGCCCCATTGTCATTAACATAATTACTATTCCATATAATCTTTATTACTTTATGGCTATTATTAATGGCTATTACTATAGCCATATAATCACACTCTTAATAGAGAACGTCGACTTCGTACACACTTTAGCCGCAGGCTTAGCGCTTCACATGCACGTGTGCAGTTTTATGAGTTGTCGTCGAACGCTGCAGCACAGTAGCGCAAGTCACAGCATTTGCGCACAAAAATGAATTTTACTAATTTTGCATTTTTACTTTATTTTATTTGCAGATGAATCCCATGAATCAAATGCAAAATATGTCTATGGGTGGCGCTGGTGGCATGCAGCCTGGCATGGCCGCCATGTCGCATCAGCAGCAACAGCAGCAGCAACAAATGAATGCTATGAATCCGATGGCCAAAATGCAAGGCATGGCCAACGGTGGTTATCCACAAAGACGCATGACACCATATCCGAATCCGCAAATGCATGCAGCACAGAAGCGTGCCAACATGTATCCAATGAATACGAATCCTCAGAATGTTCCTCAACAGCAAGGCATGCCATACGGTCAACAGATGCACACGCAGGCCGGCAATGGTGTGCCTGTGCCTATGCAAGCGGGCGCTGGCGGTTATGGTTGCGGTCCAATGGCCGGTTATGGACGTGCCGGTCCTAGTGGCATGTGCCCCAGCGGCATGGGGCCGGGAGGCATGGGTCCGGGTGGCATGGGCCCGGGTGGCATGGGTCCCGGTGGCATGGGTCCTGGCGGCATGGGTCCCGGTAATATGGGACCTGGCGGCATGGGTCCTGGCGGCATGGGTCCGGGCGGCATGACCGGCATGCAACGCTGCTTGCCACAAAATGGCCCAGCTGGTTATGGCAGTAGTGCTGGCATGAGCGCACATCATACACAGCAAGCACAATTCTATCCGGGCTCTAGCGCTGGCATGGGTATGGGTGGCAGCAGCAGTGGCGGCATGTGTCCGGCTGGTCCGGGCTCTGCTGCTAGCACTGGTAATCCATACCAGAATCAAGGGTAGGTAATAATGGCTTGATATTTACGTACATTTTTTTCATAAACATTTTTTTCATTCAGATTCCAACAAAATTATCAACATAGTCCAGTTCCTGGTAATCCAACGCCGCCATTAACTCCCGCCTGCAGTGTACCGTACGTCAGTCCAAATCCAGACATCAAACCACAATTAGATAACAGTAAGTAAGCGCCATATTTATTACAGGTTCTGAGCAATTTTTTACTTAACACAAAAACAAAAATTCTCTTCCGTTCTCCGTTTAGGCGAAGAAATGAGACTGACATTCCCCGTACGTGATGGCATCATACTTCCACCGTTCCGTTTGTTGCATAATCTTTCCGTCAGTAATCATGTGTTTCATCTGAAACAAAATGTCTACAATACGCTCATGTGTCGGTACGTATAAACGCCAGTTTGCGGCTATTATCCGCAATTATATTTCGAATTTCCTTATTTTTTAATTGCTCGTTTCCATTTCTTCGCACTACAGTTCCGATCTCGAGCTGCAGTTGAAATGCTTCCATCAAGACGATAGACAAATGAACACCAATTGGCCACACACCGTCACAGTTTCCGCTAATGCTACACCTTTAAATATTGAACGTTCCGAAAAAACTGGACAAGCGTTACGACCGCTCTACTTAAAATCGGTGTGTCAGCCTGGACGAAATACGCTCCAATTGACTGCTAGTTCCTGTTGCTGCGTAAGTATTTTTGAACCCAAAAATTTAATTTGATTTTGTCAGGTATTTGAAGAGTTGGTGGTTAATATTCTTTTTTATTTATTTTTTTATACAGTCCCACTTATTCGTGCTCCAACTAGTCCATCGACCATCAGTGCGGCAGGTGCTACAAAGCTTGCACAAACGTAATCTGCTACCGCTCGATCATAGCGTGGCCAAAATTAAACGTAACTTTGCCATGGGCATATGTGGTGGCAATGGTGCCAATCCGACAATACCAACAAATGATAACAACAGCAACGATCAAAACAAGTTCGTCAAGATCTCAATGAAGTGTCCAATTTTGAAGACTCGAATACGTTTGCCAGCACGCGGATTGGAATGCAAGCATGTGCAGTGCTTCGATCTTGAGGGTTACTTAATGATGAATTGTGAACGTGGTGCATGGCGTTGTCCCGAGTGCAAGTAAGTTTACTCATTGCATAATGTGGGCAATTGAAAGCTTTATTAACATATTTTATGAATTCTCTAGTAAACCAGCTCTTACCGAAAGTTTGGAAATCGATCAGTATATCTGGGCCATATTGAATACATTAGCTAATACTGATGTAGAGGAAGTGATAATTGATTCTTCAGCTAATTGGCGCGCTGTACAGGGCAATCAGCAGGGTTGTCCCAATAATAGTGGCCCCACCACATCTGTGGGAAATGCTGCTCCTGGCGCAAATATACCCATTATAAAGCAGGAGAGCTTATGTGATGATATTGCAAAGGTCATGTCACCCGGTTCAACACAACTACCAACATGGGACAACTCGCAGGCGATGAGTCCATATATGAGTCATGATATGAATTCCATAGCGAATGGCAATATGATGGGTGGTAATGGTGGCAATATGCCTGGCGGTGCAGGCAATGGACAAGGGTAAGCAACATTTGTAACAATTGCCTTAACCAAGCGTAACTAAATTAGATGCTTTATATATATTTACAGTGTGGGCAATCGTAATGCTTTTGACAATTTTAATAACACGCCGACCGATAGTCAGAATAGCAACAACAATGATTTGTTATGTGAACCAGTCAATTCACTGGATCAGTTAAATGCCATGGAAAAGTCACTAAACGATCAGGTAAGCGGATTGCTGACAGCTGTGATTCTATTATGCAGTATGCTAACAAATTCTTTCTGTTTATTGTTATTGTTACAGATGCCGCACACCCCGCATACACCACACACACCTGGCGGTGCCAGTCATCCAATGACACCAGGCGGTCCGCCCAGCGTTAGCTCTGCACATAATGAACCCATCTGTGGCACACCAAATGCCAACGGTGGCACTACTGGCGCTGGTCACTGTTCACCACAAACACCAGGCACACCGAATAACAATCGCTTGAATGTGCCCAACAATGGCAATACCAATGGCAATGACGGCTCACAGCAACAAAATCAACAACACCAGCAGCACTCACAGCAATCCCAACAGGAGCACATTATCAATTCGTTGATCAATTCACAGCCGAATGGTCTGATGAATTTGAATGACAGCGATTTGAACGTCGAATTGAGTAATTTTGAACCAACTATTGATAACTGCGATGCCGCCAATGACCTGAATGTAAGTAGCGTTCTTGGAGTTTATAATTTGAATCAATATTATAAGGTACCATGTGTTTGTTAGTCAGTTGTTAGACACTTCTATATACTAGTCCACATTATTAGAATTATTAAACCATTAAAAAACGAACTTGGCATTTCAAGTGGTGTATAGCAGAGAATGCTAAATAGAAAGAGATTTGATCTAACATATAATATATGTGGGGTCGAACTATAAGACAATTTTTATTTTTCCTTTTGCACTCTAGCGTAGGGGAATAGGGCTCTCTACCACAGCCATTGTGTACTGCACAAGGGTAATGGGGACCTACTATTTATAGTCGACTCCGAACGACTCGATATTAAAGAGTTTCTTTAGCAATTATTAATCTTAAAAGCATTACCAGTGCTAGGCAAGGTATGACCGCCGCGGGTATTGAACCACGAACCTGACACGAATATGTCACGAACCACGAATATGACAATTAACTTCACATAAAAATGGTTTGAATTCTACCAGCAAATACCGTAATAAACGCACACTTTGTCCCTTTGTGTAAAACGGCAATGGGAATGTTATTAAAAACTGTTTTCCCTCAGTTTTCCTACAAATGCTGCTGCAACTACTGCACAGCATTTATTTAGAATAAAATTTATAAAGAATAAGCTGAAACATCACGTTGCTGTGGCTCAGTCAGGTTAAAGAGACATAAAGCCCATATTTCTAATACAATATGTTGAATTTCAATAGTGCTGCTACTAAACACATAAGTGTCACTTTATAGCACTTTCTAGTATTTTAAAAATTAGCAATATTACTTTTCTCCACAAACTTTTGTTAAAAGTTATCGAGTGATGCCGTAACTTACACAAATTTAACTTATTTCAGTCTATATACATATGCAATAATCCTTCTTAACTTTCTTTTAATTTTGAATTTTTTTTTTTTTTTTTTAATTTATTAAATTTTAATTTATTATTTTTTTTTTTTCGTTTGCAGCTCTTATCAGATGTTGACCCTATGGAAATACTATCGTACTTGGATCCACAACCCGATCTTAATACACCACCATCCAGTGGTTCGAGCAATAACAACAACAATGACGATCTATTGGCATCACTTTTCGATTAAATGCAACGTTTTGAGCAACTGCAGCTCTATTAGATACACTGAGGTCCTGGAATTTTACACAATATTTACAATGATTAAAAGATTAATGCAACAAACGTCTAAAGCACTAAACCGT
>JXPL01000633.1:19926-29997 GCA_001015235.1 Sphyracephala brevicornis | reverse complement strand
CAACTTACCAGACACCAACGATTTCTGACCTGACTGTAACCAAGAGACCCACCTTGGTTACAGATTCTACAGAGACAGACCTTGTAGAATCTAACCTATGGTCACAGCACTCCAAAGTGGCCACTTTCCTGTGCCTCCCAACTTGACTCGACCTTCTTTTATCACTAAACTCCTAATTTAGTAATTAAAATAGTATTAGGCGCTTCATTAATGCTTTCAGTAGTAATACTGTAAAATTGCTGCTTATGGTGATCATAAAATGAAGAAATATTCTCCTCAAATCTATTTTCAGGCCTAAAGTTGCTACAACAACAACTGGTCCCTAAAACCTATTGTATGTCTATTTCTGCATTCATATAAAATCACTAACAATTTTGCAGCTTTCAGTTTCGGTTCCAATTGAGAATCTAAAAATTGTGCATGGATTTGTATTTTGATGCCATGACAGACCAAACTGTTTGAACAACTTAGAATTATTATACATATGTAAATATGTATATTGTGTATGAATAATATACATAGAAAAGATATCAGAGCCAAGTGAACTTAAGAAATCATTTTTTTTTTTAAGTTCATAAATATGCATTGTTGGTGTTGAATTCGAGGAGTAATAACCCTAAGTAACATATTAATCATTTTCAATTAGTTTACTTGATATGTAGGTAATGGTCTCAATGATACTTAGATAATGAAATGTGTCTTTTAATTGATATACATATATATAAACAGAAGATTATATCAAGGATTAATGAACTTAAGTATTATTCTTTTCAATTATTACAAATAATGATATAATGTTGATCTCAAGTAGTTGTGAACTCTAATATCAATTATTTTATTTAATTAATATATGCAAGAGGCCCTATAGGTTTTTAATAATAATAAGAATTATGCTATGCGAAGCAGGTGAATGTCGCTAGGAGTAGTAGAGGAAGCATTTAATAACCAATCAACACATCTTCTTATCTTTCTTATTTGAGTATTTAAACTGATTGTCGGTTTTGACTGCTTGCGGATCAATCTATAATATGATGAGTTAATAATGGTCTCAAGTAGTTACAAACTTTAAAAAAAGTTTATCTTTTTCAATTAGTATATAGGAGGGGAATATGATAGTTTCAAGCAATAGTGAACTTAGGAACAATTTCTTTTCTCTTCACATCTCTAGGGAAAAATTATTTTAAATTTATCTTAAAATAATCTGTATTATTATGCTGTATTAATTATATACCATTTGCTTATTATCTAAAGATAGATTGCAAATATAAAGAAATTTAAAAAAAAAAGAAAATCTCTATAGAGCATAGGACTTCCATGCTGACATAGAGCAGATGCACGGTATCGTGTCAAACCGCATATTTCAAGATGTTGTGTTTGCGGTTATTTTCTGTTGTTTTCTTTTCTTTTGTTTGAATGGGCTCTTTCTGAATCCAGAATAGTGCTATTCGAATAATATCAAAAGGCAGAGTCAAATCAGCTGATTGCTACCATAATTGAGGTTGGACAAATTATGTCGTGACATATCATAAGCAAACTGGAATTGAACATGCGCAAAACAATAAAACAACAAAAAGCCACACAGGCTAAATTATGTTCAGACATATTTGCCATGACATGAAATCTGCATTGTATGTTAAATTATAAATGATGACATGATGTAAGGTATCTCTACGAGACATTTCAAAGTCATGCCATGAACATTGTCATAAATGATGACTAGTCGAGGCGGCGGGTTATTTTTTTAACTTTATATATAACTACGGGGAATATGACTGTTTCCAGCAGATAACGATGTAGCTTTTCCAATTAATATATATATGAGGAATATGATGGTCTCAAGAAAGAGCGAACTTGAGAAATGTTGTACCTTTTTCAATTAATATATATACCAGAAGATGTTTGTCCCAATGACTAGTGCACTTTGGTAATGATTTCTCTTTTTTAGGTAACATATAGTATGTAGGAATAACGACGATTTAGACGATCTAGTGGCCGTAGTGGTTAGTATACTGAGCTAACACGCGGAAGGTTCGTAGTTCAATGCCGGTGGCGGTCATATATCGCTTATAGCTGGCAATGCTAGCAAGATTAATAATTGCCAAAGAATCTATAATATCTATAATATTCAGTCATTCAAAGACGACTATAAATAGCAAGTCCCTAATACCCTTGTTCAGTACGCAATGGTAGCGGTAGAGTGCCATACTCCTATACTGGAGTGTGAAAGGGTGGAAAGAAGACGATTTTTATTAGAATTCGAAGAAATTAAAACTAGAAAGTAAAGCTGGCAAATGAAATATATTTGAATGCGATCCGAACGCAGATTTATATTAACAACCATTGAATTCACAACTCGGCCTATTATCTATTACATTGTCTATCAATATATAATTAAAAATAAAATACAATTGAAACCCATAAATTCTTTTTGCAACTGTTGATTAGTTTGTGTGCCGGTTTCATATAACAATTAATAAAATATTGTACACATATCTTCATAACTAACTTCGATATGACCTTTGAGTGAATTACTATTTGCATACGATAAATAATTATTGTATTTAACTTTGAGTTATCTATGAATGAATCTTATAAGACATTCTAATTATAAAGATACATTGTATATCACATATGCATATGCAAATTTTATTAGTATTTTACGCAGAATTTTTTTTTTTGTGTACAGGTCTCCCTCGTATAACGCGGTACTTCTACACGCGTTTTCAATATAACGCAATTTAAATAAAAAACATTTTCAGTACACCACGAAATTTCGACGTAGAACGACTTGTGTAAGCTAAGTCTTCTATAACGCGAAATTTTTCTGGAACGTAACTACCGCGTTATACGAGGGAGACCTATACATCTTAATGCAATTTATACATGAATAGTGGTTTATTCTTCAAACAGTTTTGCAGATGTGTTTCATCCACAAGCGCAGTACTCCGTGTTATCTGCAACAATTTTACGTTTTATCTTTTATATAATGAGGTACCAGGAAAGCTTGGATCAAACCTTAGTATTCTATGGGGCTCTTCAGAAGGAGGAAGAAATATTTTGTATGATAGCAGCTCACTGAAGTCTAGATTTCTATACATCTGCTTACAGCAGTAGAAGTCAGAGGCCTTTCTCAGCACATAGGCTACATAACTCATTATATTTTGCAGATAGAGTCAACTAAGAAGCCAGATAGAAAGGTTGAAAGGAAAAGCAACAGAGCTCATTGTGGCTTCCTAATAGAATGAATTGATGAGGCAGATAGAAAGGTTGAAGAGAAAGGAACACTTCGCTAACGTTCTCAGTATAGACCGCGAAGGAAAGAAAGTCGAGTAAGTTAGGTAAGTTGAATAAATTAAGTAAGTTGATTGAGTTGAATTAGTTGAGTTAGTTAAGTAAGTTGAGTAAGTTGAGTAAGTTGAGTAGGTTGTGTAAATTGAGTAAGTTGAATGGTAAAGTAAATGGAGTAAGTTGAGTAACTTGAATAAGTGTAGTTAGTTGAGTTAGTTAAGTTGAGTAAGTTGATTAAGTTTAGTAAGTTAAATAAGTTGAGTAAGTTAAGTAATTTGATAAAAATTGAGTAAGTTGAGTAACTTGTCTAAGTTGAGTGAGTTGAGTAAGTTGAGTAAATTGAGTAAATTGAGTAAGTTGAAGAAGTGTAGTTAATTCAGTTAGTTGAGTTAGTTAAGTAAGTTGAGTAAGTTGAATAAATTGAGTAAATTGAGTGAGTTGAATAAGTGTAGTTAGTTGAGTTAGTTAAGCAAGTTGAGTAAGTTTAGTAAGTTGAGTAAGTTAAGAAGTTGAGTAAGTTGAGTAAGTTGAGTAAGTTGTGTAAGTTGAATAAGTTGAGTAAGTTGAGTAACTTGTCTAAGTTGAGTAAGTTAAGTAAATTGAATAACTTCTGTAAAGATCTATTATACCTATTATCCATATGGCCACAAACATGCCTCAAACATACGTTGGTCTAAATTCACGTGGACCTCTTGTTGACGGTGTAACCAGTCAATGCGCCTATTAAATGATTGATTGATCAGCTTAGACAATGTATTGTCTCATTTGCCATACTTGTGCTTTATCGTGAATACTCTTGTTGTCACAATTCAGCCAAAAATTGCTAAAATTGCTAATGTATTGTAAACCAACTCAATAAATAGAGTCGGACAAAGAAAAAATCTCGATTTTCCCCCTTGATTGAAGTTGAATTTTCTAATGTTTTTCAGCTGTATTTTGCTTTTTTGAATTGTTGTTTGTATGTGTATTCATTTGTAACTAAACGTGTTTGTCTTTTAAAAAGTCATTAGCGATCCCTACAAGACATGCATGTCCAATGAATCGGTCACAGTTTCTATCACGTTCATAAGAGCGATCTTAGTAACGTGTCTAATTCTTTACCTTCTAACAGAAACAATTAAGTGCGAAATATAAAGTTATCGGCCTCATTTAATGTGCTAAAAAAATAGTCGAATAGTTATATAAATAAGAACAAATAAAATTGTTATATGTAAATATATGTATGTATATAGTATTTGCATAAACACAATTTCCAAAACAATTAGCTACACACATATGAACTTCAGTATAAGAAGAAGAACGTTCTATCTATACAACACTTTTTGTATGAAATTGCTAATATAAAATATTTTGTCAATATGTCATTTTTAAATATATAATTAGTTTTCAAATAATTTTAAATAAATTTTCATATCATAAAAATTACATATTAAGAACAAAATTTAACTTATATGCATAAAATTACATGATAGAAAATTCCGCCAATTAGTAGTACACTTTACAGCACTATGTATGCCACTGGATGGGTAAGTGAAACGAAATGGAATCTATTAGAATTGGTAGCACTGTTTGCAAATACGTGATTTTTTTTTCAATCGCGTTTGCGCAAGAACTGCACTGCAGAGGGGAAAGCAGTGTCAATTTGCAAAAAAATTCTGAGGTATTGAAATTAATAAAAAAATTTTGTTAAATAAATTTTAGTTATCTACACAATTTTCTAAAATGGAGGCGCTTATACCGGTGATAAACAAATTACAAGATGTCTTCAATACAGTTGGCTCGGACTCAATCCAGTTGCCGCAAATTGTTGTACTTGGCAGTCAAGTAAGTTTGTTAATGTTTCAAAATATAAAGAAAAATGTATGGAAGTATTTAATGCGAGTATAAACAATAACATGACTCAAACTTAATTTTATAAATTAATAGTTGAATCTAAGACTGCATTGTCATAAATTGCCCGTACTATTTTTTAAAACATAATAATTATATAACTGCAAATCAAAAAGCCGGCTTAAAAAGCAAAAAGTAAAAGAAATGTCGAAAAGAAAGATAAAATAGCGATGCTGCAGAACACAAGGGTGTATGCTGCTGGGCGTACATGCAACATACATTTTATGTAGTTTTATGTAACTTTCAAAATATTTTGCTTATGAAAAAAATCAATACTATTGTGAAAACGAAATATGACATGCCAACACAAACATGCACGCATAACTGCCTGCCACCCCGCAACTTCGCACAGCAATTGGCTCATTAATGTATACAAATTCTTGCATCATTGTGCTCCATTATAATGTTGCTGGTTTTAGAAGTGCATTCGCCTAATAATTTATGAATTATTAAACATAAAATTTGACATCTTATGAGTTTATAGCAATATTTGTACGAAACGTTGTGCATAAACTTTCACAAATTCATTGGCATCAGATTCTTAGTCATGACACTCGATATGAAACTTTCTTTTTATTTTAATAAAAGTAGCAATCATATAAATACATAGATTCCTGCAGATCTTGCACATTGTAGCCTCCAATATAAGCATATATACATAATTCTCTTTGAATATTTTAAATACAAAACACTCGCTATTTCTGACGTCATGAAAATATAAATAAATGTGCGTCCATAAATGTAAATCTCAGTATTCATAATTGAACGTGTGCCATAAATTAGGGGCGACAATTTAAGTGCGACATTAAGGCAAAAATCACAATTTTTAAATGCATTAAATAGTTTTGAAATAAATCATATATTGTGACTCATACTGGCATTTGCTTAAATTTCCTAAAACACAATATGAATTCCATGCAAAAATTCCGCCTTTGTTCAATTAAAGTTCATTGCATTTGAATAGTCAGTCATTTACCCCATTTTCCATATAGTATCATTGTTATTCAACTGTAATTGACATCAATTTAAGTAAATATCAGCCAAACCTGCAGACGATTTTTTTATTTCGTCATAACTTTGTACACATACACAATTGATATGTTTCTTAATGTATTATGTATATTTTAGAGTTCGGGTAAAAGTTCAGTGATTGAAAGCTTGGTGGGTCGTTCGTTTTTGCCCAGAGGTACTGGCATAGTAACACGTCGTCCTTTGATTCTACAATTGCTGCACTGTCCACTTGAAGACCGCGAGAATCGTTCAGCGGAAAATGGTAAAAACTAAAACAATAAACTCGCACAGCTACAAACAAATTAATTTTTTCATTTAACGAAGGTACTGCCAATACAGAAGAATGGGGCAAGTTTCTGCACACAAAGAAAACATTTACGGATTTCAATCAAATACGTCAAGAAATCGAAGAGGAAACAGACCGTGCAGCTGGCAGTAATAAAGGCATCTGTCCTGAACCAATTAATTTAAAAATATTTTCTACACGTGTGGTAAACCTAACGCTAGTCGACTTACCCGGTATCACTAAAGTGCCTGTAGGTGATCAACCAGATGACATAGAAGCACAAATTAAAAAGTTGGTGCTTAAATACATAGAGAATCCAAATTCAATAATTTTGGCTGTGACTGCAGCTAACACAGATATGGCCACTAGTGAAGCATTAAAGCTAGCCAAAGATGTTGATCCTGACGGTAGACGTACTTTGGCCGTAGTTACAAAATTAGATCTCATGGATGCGGGCACAGACGCTATCGATATACTATGTGGTCGCGTTATACCTGTTAAATTAGGCATTATTGGTGTAGTTAATCGTTCCCAACAAGACATAATCGATAAGAAGCACATTGAGGAACAACTGAAAGATGAGGCTGCTTTCTTACAGCGTAAATATCCAACCTTAGCGACACGTAATGGCACACCTTATTTGGCTAAAACACTTAATCGGCTATTAATGCATCATATACGTGATTGCTTGCCAGACTTAAAGGTAAGCATTACGACTCAAAAACATAGTTAGCTTACAAAAATTGTTCAATTCAAATTAAAAATTTTGAAATTCATTCTCTTGCACAGACTCGTGTTAATGTCATGTCATCACAATTTCAATCTCTGTTGCACTCATACGGCGATGATGTATCCGATAAAAGTCAGACTTTGCTACAAATCATAACGAAATTTGCTAGCGCTTACTGTTCTACAATTGAGGGTACTGCGCGAAATATTGAAACCACTGAGCTGTGTGGTGGCGCACGTATTTGTTATATATTTCATGAAACTTTTGGACGCACACTCGACTCCATACATCCACTGTCTGGTTTAACTAAAATGGATATACTCACTGCTATACGTAATGCGACTGGCCCTCGTCCGGCGCTTTTCGTGCCCGAAGTTTCTTTTGAATTGCTAGTCAAACGCCAAATACGACGTTTGGAGGAACCGTCATTACGTTGCGTTGAACTTATACACGAAGAAATGCAACGGATTGTGCAGCATTGTGGCAACGAAGTGCAACAAGAAATGCTACGGTAAGCTAATCAATTCTTTGTGTGTGTAATATAATAGCAACAATTATAATTTATCTAATTTCACCTTTAGTTTTCCAAAACTACACGAGAAAATCATTGATGTTGTAACGCAACTTTTGCGTCGTCGTTTGCCTGCAACGAATGTTATGGTGGAAAATTTAGTTGCCATTGAACTGGCATATATCAATACCAAGCATCCTGATTTTCACAAGGATGCTGCTTTAGTACCAAGTCTTCTTAAAAATGATAATATAATAGACCCCTACGCACATCAACGTAAAAACAACCCGCGACTCACGAATTCATCACCACAAGTTTCGGCACAAAACCTACAGCAGCTGCAGCAGCAACAACAGCAACAAATGCAGCAACTACAGCAACAACAACAGCAACAGCAGCAGCAAATGCAGCAACAAATACAGCAACAACATGAACAAGAACAAGTAAGCACATTTTTTTCTTTTTTAATGAACTTTGTATAATTTAGCACATGTAGATTAGTTCAATACAAATATTGCTAGTATCTAAGTTTGATAATCTATTTTGGGATTGGCATTGAAAGGTTTGATTGTCTTGCTGTTTAAAACTCAGTAACCATATCGAATAAGTGTTAGTTGTTTACATACATGGCTATTTCACTGATTTTAGATATACATACATATTGTCTTACATACAGTAAATTTACATATTATTTATTGTTTTGCATAAGTTTTGAGTATACTAATAGATTTGGGAAAAATAAATATTCTATATCTTATACATTTTTATTTTATTTAAACATTTTATAAAAAAAACAATTTGGTAATGCATATAAACGCACGATTTTGTTATTTATTATTTCCAATTTTGTTCAATTACTGCCTTATAATATAATATTTTTTGTATTATTCTTGTGTTTAAAATATTAATTATTCAACATTCGAAATTTAAGATTATTTCAATAACTGTCACCCAAATGTTTCAATGTACAGTGGTGCTTAAATCATTTGCAACTGGAGTTGCTGTATACGACAATTTTTTATTTCAAAATAATTCATGGGAATATTTTCTATATTTAATTTGTAACTCAACTTATAACACACATTTCCAAAAATAATAGCAATTATGCTGCTAATCTATAACAAAACTAAAATTTTAACTATTATAGACAACATGAAGGTGCTCAAAACTTTTGCAATTAGTACCTATAAAAAGTTAAAAATATCTAGCTGAGAAGTCCTTATTTTTTTATTACAGTCTGCATTTTAGCATTTAAGCTATAAAATTGCTGACGATTTAAAATGTCCGTTGCAATCACGTTTCTCTTATTTTTATTTTTTTAATGAATAAATGAAAAATTAAAAATTATTTTCTGATTTTTACAATAAAAATTAAGAATAATTATTTAATACAGAGGTGCTCAACATAAGCGCAAACTCCCGATTGTTTTTGAAATTTCAAATAGTACTAAAACAATGCACAACCTTTTGGCAAATATTTTTGCCAATGCACTAAAATTTTATTCTATGCCCAAAACATTTGGTATGTAATTGCATAAACAACAATCCTTCAGAATATAACATTATTAATGCCTTTAATAAGATGAAAATTACACAAACACTGAAATATATTATTTATTGGCTTGAAATGTTGCTATGAATTTGCTGATACTAATTTATTCTAAATTTGTAAATTGTTATGACAATGTTCTTTCAAACATTTTAGTGTTTTCAGTGTACATGTTTGTTAAGCTTTGAAGGAATAAAAATGACAAAAAAAAATTACAATTAAATAAAAACTTCTTTTCGCAATGCGCTGCCATAAGAAATTTATTGAGCAGCTCTGATTTAATATAATAGAATTTTTTATTTTTCAACTTTCACTATATAAACATCAAATAAGATGGAAAAAAAATAGTATCAATTATAATCACTTTGTATTAATTATAAACATTCAGTAAACCTGAATGTAAAGTAAACTCAAGAGAGTTTACTTTAAGAGTTTGCCGAATTAATTTCCACACAATTGAACCGTCTATTATGAATATTCCTTTAATAATCGTCAATGACGACTTTGCTTTATAATTATACAAAAAAATATAATATTTCTATTTGTATTTTGTATATAAAAAATTTATTTTTGAAAAAGTTATTTTCGGTCCCTATTTGTAAAGTTTGGGCAAAGGACAATGCTAAAACTAATTAAAAATAATTTTGCATATACTCCATCGTTATTGCCATTAACCCAATTATTTTGTACGCAATTAATTATTGTTTTGAAATGATGCGGGAACGTTCTATGAATTTGCCTGTATAAATTTATTCCAAATTTATGAACTCTTACAATATTTCAACAATGTTCATTTAAAAGTTAAAC
>JXPL01000633.1:0-11831 GCA_001015235.1 Sphyracephala brevicornis | reverse complement strand
GTACCAAGAAGTTTTCCAACATGATTTTAATATATGTAAAAATTAATTTATATTGCTATATTAGTATCAATATCTTGGAAAAAAGTAACTATATTCTGACTTTTTTTATATATTCATTCCATATAATCTGTCTGATAACTTTGTTGTCCTTAAAAAAGGAAACTATTTAATATATTATTTTAGTTACTCAAAAAGAAAAAAAGAGTTACAATTGACAAAGTGAATAAGAGGAAAAATATACAGAAATTATGTCATATATTTAGTTTTAATTTGTTTAGCTTCTCTTATGAAACCCAAGATTCAAAGCAGTAGAATTTTTTTCTAAGCCGAAATAATTTAATGTTTATACGATTACATATGTCAATAGAATCAAGCAATATGAAGAATCAATTTTCAAGCCAATGATGCAGGGATAAATACTTTTGAAATTTATACATACTAGACCGAAAACAGTCAAAGGGAAAATGTATTAAAAAGTAATTTAAAAAAGGGTTTTGTGTATATAATATATTTCGTATTATTATCTCAATATGAAAGATTATACAATAAAATACAATATATAATTCTCTCTTTTTTACAAATTTTATCCTTTCGAAATTCGAAAGCAAACATTTTTAACAAATTTCGTATAGCATTATTTTTGTATTGAATTATATTTTTGTACAACAATTCTGTGAGGTGGTTTCGTAACATATATCATGTGTTTTTCGAAATACCACTATATTTGTTGCTTAGGATACCTAAAAATTGCTGTTTCCTCAGTACATGGAAAAAATTGTATTTTTTCTGATTCTGTGATATGTATGTAATATCTCGGAATTACGCCGGGAAATTCGTTCTTTCTTTGTCACAATCTTTTGGTCATCAAATTTCTGAAACTATATTTTATATCAATGTTGATGTTTTTAATCTGTTTTATTACAATAATTTCTATTAATTTTTTATAGAACAATACATGCCATTCACAACAACACGTCCTAAAGTTGAAGCCTGGGACCCAAAGCAGTGCAAATAAATTTAAAACAAATTAATGTAAAAATCGAGAAATAAACAAATTATCCCCAATAAAAGTAAAGTTGATTTATTGCAAATAGAAAAATAGACTATGAATTAAACAAACAGTTTTATAGTAAGTAGAACTAATAGAAATTTTATTTAAATCACAATATAAACTGCAATATTATACAACATAAATGAACATTTCTAAAGCCACATATTAAACATGTTGAATATGCATAAAAATTAATGCACAATGTTGATTCATTGTATAGTATGTATGTATTTATAACGTACATTGGTCAATGCAAACATTAAAATTAAATATAGAATTTAAGCGACACCTTTTTTATGTCAAATTATTTCATATCCTTGATAGATATCCTTCTCAATTTTTTAGAAGTGTCGGCACACTTTGTAGTGATAGCTGCACGTACTTCACGTTCTGTGCAACCGCATTTAATCAACACGCAATGTATTACATCAGCTGTTTTTAATGGATCCAATTGCATTTTGGGTGGACGCTCGCGACCATAGAAAGCCGGAGACGGTTTTCCAGTTAAGGTGTGATTTGCAAGCGTTTCGACATCGAAGACATTTCCCAACAAAGCACGAGTAGCTGCTGGTGCTGAATTCCATGTTATTTCATCAAATTTATGTGCGGGAATTTGTGTGCCATTGGGTCCAATGATGACAATTTGTCCAAACTCACAATTTTTACGCTTCGGAAATTCGGGTTGCAAGAAGTATGGTACATCGTCGTTCATGTGAATCTGCATTAGCGGCTCATTTATTTCTTGTAATTGATAATATTTGCGTTTACCACGACGAATTTCATTCTTAGTTGGCATTAAAATGTGATTGCCACCACCGGCCAAAAATGCCAAATTAATGTGACGTGGAGCAGCAAAAGCCAAATTATGTTGCTTTTTAAAACAATATGTTAAATTCTGTTGTTGCAAATCAGTTTTAGGCATAGTTTTGAAATTTGGAAACTCAATATTTTCACCAAGTGGAAGTGCTGCATCATTTATAAACTGCTCACCACCTTGACGGTGAGTTGATATAAATGATGAGAAATTGTCTGCTATAGGCAACCGTGCACGCATTATCCTATCCATATTAATTAATTCTTTAACAATTG
This sequence comes from Sphyracephala brevicornis, assembly GCA_001015235.1. Classification (NCBI taxonomy): domain Eukaryota; kingdom Metazoa; phylum Arthropoda; class Insecta; order Diptera; family Diopsidae; genus Sphyracephala; species Sphyracephala brevicornis. The sequence goes on along the minus strand of JXPL01000633.1, from coordinate 9,691 downwards.
GAATGGAAATCTTTTCATTATTTAAAGCCATTTCATAAAATATTCGATCTTCATTAACTTTATCAATATTTTCAATCTGATCAATGCACTTATTTAATTTTTCACGCATTACTTCAAAATTATTTTGACTTTTTTCAATGCGTAATAAATTTTCGAGGATATCACTATACTTCGTGCTACATTTACTTTTTCTATCGTCAACATTTGAATCAATATTTAGAACGTTTACCGGCTCTTTCTTGGACGACATTTTGTACGCAAATATTTAAAAACGATGCTTGTCTATTGAACTGTGCATCAGACAAACTGAAGAAACACACTAATTGTGTACAGTTATATTATTGCGTTATATACTTTGCACGTTTTTCTATGTCATCACAATGATGACATAAAATTAAAGAACTAACAGGTAGACACACTAGCGCCAAACCTTCTGCAAACCGCGTAACAAAAGCAAATTATAAGCTGTAAGAATATGCGTTTAGTTTAAAATTTTTGTTGCTGCGTTCCTTAAATTTGCATTTTTGCCCTACCTGTGCTTTAATGTTTGAACAACTGTTTTAGTTCTGTGATTTTTTTAAACTGATGTACATAAATGCATTTGTAAATATGTATATATGTATGTACAAAACTTATACGATTGTACAAGCTAAACTTTCAGACATACATATGTACATATTATGTATGGTTGAAAATATGTTATCTTTTTATTAACAATTTTGTTAATGTCCTTACATGTATACATACATTTCTATACTGAATCTACACTATACATAGTGTTCCATAGCTATAAAAACAGACAAAAAGTAATATCTTAAAATGCTGTGATTTTATAATTCAATCCCAAATTCCTAAATTTCTATTCCTTGCTATCACTTCCTTCCATACTTCGTCTATATCTACGACAGCAATTCCTACGTTACAATTTTTCCAAAATGAATTTTCAGGCACATATGGTGCATAATTTCAAATTGAATTATAAATATAATAGAATAGAGGGAAAACAACACAGCTTTAATGTGTTGTGACATGGCGCGACCAGCTCCAAGTTACAAAACACCTACATATGTTCATCAATAATTTAATATTTAAAAATATTTTCTGTCAACCATTTTCTTAACACTTACGAATAAGTTCTATACATTTGGAAAAAAATATGAATGTTTTTTATTGATACATTTATACCTGGGGGAAGTAAACTTTGTATATTTCATATACTGATCAAGGTTCATGGGAATGAAAATGGACATTTTCGCTGGTGATACATCAGTAACCAATGTGTAAGCTATCGAATCATATCAAATTATTAACAGATCTGCAGACAATTTAAGTATAGTAAATTTACTAAATCAAAATTTTATGTATTAATCATAAATAATCAACATTACTTTATACAAAAATTAAAAACATTTAATAGACATAACATAATATATTTATTATTAGAATATTTACTTGCATAATAATGTGCATAATATAGTTAGTACTGTTTTCAGTTGGGTTATTTCACAACTATCATTTATATTGTAAGGAAAATGACATAAAATTTTTTTTGTAGAAATAAAAATAACTATTAATCGACGTTTATGTCTTCAGGATTATTAATATTGGCTTTGTAGATTATTGTAAAAGTTTGACTCAGCTCGAGCCACGCGTTCACCAGCATTTTCAATAATGCTCATTTCCCGACGCATATGAATTTCCATTCTTTCGATTTCCTTTGAAATATACTCTTTCATTCGTTCATCTTCAATTTGCTATAAAGAAATAAATGAGTGTCTAAATAAATTCAAACAGTTTTGCGGTATCAATATATTAATTAACCTCCTGAATAAATTCTTTTTCTTGATCTACTTTCAAGCGTGTCAAAGCCAGTTTCAGCGCCAAATAATCAAAAGATCTTTTAACTATGAATGCATCACGAATTTTACCGTTTGCTTCTTTTAAAAATACTATAAAATCTGCAAATATATTTTGTTTAACTGGAACAGTTCGTTCCACGCTAAAGATACCATAGTGAACATTAGTTCCTGAGGTGGAATATTGTAAAAGTAACCATTCCTTGCGATTGGGTTCGTATGCATATTTGGCACGTATATCGAACATAAGCATCTTAAATAAAAAAATAATAAATATACATTTTGATGTACACAATCAACCATATTTAAAATTATCTCTTCTATTATAAAGGCAAGATATAAAAATAAGTATAATATTTTGCTTACTCTCTGAAGACATATCCTCTTAATGTTATCCAGATTTTTTAATGCATCATTAAAATTACGCGCAGTGTAGACAATATAACCAACTCTGTGTACAGGTCCATCTGGAACAAAGACTTCTTCTAATGTTATTTTCTTCTGTGTAGAATTAATAGCATATATTAAATCTTTTCCTTGCACAACAGTAAACACCATATCGGTATCGGTAGGCTTCTTTTGGTACCTTACTACGAACCACTTATCAGTTACGTCTCCACGTCTTGCCACTTGATTTTTTTTTCTGATCAAATTCTAAAGCGAATATAAAATTATTGTTCAAATTAATATGCAAAATCATTCATTTCATATAAAAACATGAGAACAAGTTCTATATCTGAAACGTTTGAATCGAATACTAATAAGCATTCGGATCATTATCGAAACAGTTACAATAATATAAATTCCAAAATAAGTTTATGACAATGCATTTCATTCCATCAATCTGATGGCTGTGTTATTTTTTTTTTTACAAATATAATGCGTAAATTCCAAACATACCGCTTGATCTAGTTTCTTTACATATTCGTTCTTTTTTTCAATAGAAGTTTCATGATTTGCGGGCCCGTATACCACTATAGCTGGTTTGAACACCAAATCATTACGAACAAAAGATTTTATTTCTGTTTCATGTTTTTCATTTTTTTCATTTCGAAATATAACATTTTGCACTTGCACAACTTCTACGTCTATATAAAATGGATTATCTTCGGTTGGATATCGCACTACATAGAACTTTCCAGTTAGATCTAAGGGTTTTTCATCACCGTTTAGATTCTGTTCCAAATCTTCTGTAGCCATTATTAGTTTTCAATTGTAATAATATTTAATTCTATTACTATTGCTGACAATGCAATTAGTAGCGTCGTATAGTTGATTCCTTGAATAATGACCTTCGCAAACGAAATGCAATTATGGCGGCAACCGTAGTTTAACACATATGTATGTATGCTGCAAGAACCGTTATTAAGCAGTGTTGATGAACGCATAATTTCATATATAAAAAAATTTGTAGCTCAAACTACACTGTTAAAAAAGAAAAACTCTATTGGAATTCGTTGCTTATATCATTCAAGTATCTATCGGACAACCCTGTTCGAGTCTTTGCCTGCCGTAGTTTATTGCAAATAAATTAACAACAAAATAACGAAAAACATTTTATAATTATTTGCAAAAGAAAGTTTTTCTTTATTAATTAACTTCTGAAAGCTAAAATTATTATCGTTCATGTGGTAACTAAACCCTTTCTACAAAATTTATATGAAATTACCTAAATAGCACAATCTTATAATGGATGTTGCTAAAAATCCATCACCTGTTTTTCTTTCGCATTTAGTAGATATGTAGGTATGAATGTATGTACATATATTAAATACAATATATGCATATATATGTGCAAACGTGTATATTTCATAGTGTCATATTGTACCTAGTTTTTCGGAAAATAACCATTATGATTTGTATTTTTGCATAGAAGACGCTTTGATGATTTACAATGGCAAGGTTACTACACTAAAATATTTATCTTTAGCTTAATTTTTAAATATTTTTAGACATAATTTATATTTAATTTAAAACAATTTATTTTCCCATAATATATGTAGAATTATGTAGTCATTTTTATTTTTAGCTTTTCATTGCAACCACAACATAGAAATTCCATGCTAGATTAAGTAAAACTTATTTTATTCTTAAAAGACACTGAATATAAGCTTAAGAATGTATTTTTAAATAACTTGAGTGTTCGATCAGAGCTATCGCATATATCATAAGTATGAATGTACATATGAATGTCAGCTCAAAAAATAGACGGCTGACTGNAATTCAGTTTTATTTGCAGATGAATCGAAATTCAACATATTCGGTTCGGAAGACGTATCCTATGTGTGACGTAAGCCAAATTAGGAGTAACAGANAGATTAAGTAAAACTTATTTTATTCTTAAAAGACACTGAATATAAGCTTAAGAATGTATTTTTAAATAACTTGAGTGTTCGATCAGAGCTATCGCATATATCATAAGTATGAATGTACATATGAATGTCAGCTCAAAAAATAGACGGCTGACTGACCTTCATCAAAGAACATGTTTTAAAGACACCAAAGGTCTGGAATTCAATTTTATTTNAACACGGCGGTGGCAGCGTCATAGTTTGGGCATGTATGTCAGCTGCTGGTACTGGAAACCTATCTTTTATTGAAAGTACCATGAACAAGCACATGTTGTAGGTACATTTGGAAGGATAATTTGTTACAAAGTGCAAACGTTTGAATTTTCGCTTCGACCAAGACAACGACCCCAAACACAAATTGAGTATAGTTCAAAAATATTTAATATACAACTGTCCGCAGTTAATNTTTTATTGAAAGTACCATGAACAAGCACATGTTGTAGGTACATTTGGAAGGATAATTTGTTACAAAGTGCAAACGTTTGAATTTTCGCTTCGACCAAGACAACGACCCCAAACACAAATTGAGTATAGTTCAAAAATATTTAATATACAACTGTCCGCAGTTAATATCTTCCGATTTAAATGTGATAACAAATTTGTGACAAAAATATCAGAAAACACAAAATTTTGAACAAAAATGACCTTAGAGAGGCGCTGCGGACAGATTGGAGTAATATCTTGCCAAATTGCTCTCAAAAATTGGTTTTCTCAATACCAAACCGACTTAATGCAGTTATTAATCATAACGGATATACAAATCAATATTAAAAATATTCTAAACAATTATAATTTTTAAAATTTCTACATTATATTTACAGTGCATAAAATAAGCTGTGAGATGTAATGTAACAAATTTGTTTGTTTTTTATTTGTAACATTTTATGTAATATTTTTTTTAAATTAATTGAAGTGTCATTATTAATATTAAATTCTTGATCTTTCAAATTACGTTTTTATATTTCTTTTACTTTTAAAGTTATAGGTATTTGAAATTGAAATTATGCACTGCATAAAATAAGCTGTGAGCCAGTGTTTATGATACATATGTTCATACATATATGATCACTTTTTTTTTATTTCTCTTTAGTTGTAAAAGCATACATACATATTTGTATTACATACATACATAGATAATTTTCAATAAATAAACTCATAAAAAAAACAATTTATTTCTATATGAATATTAAAGTGTGGTATACACTTGCAAAAATTTATATTATTTATACCGCAGAGCAGCTAATTTATATTTATAAATTACATAAAAATTAAAATACAATTTATTTTTCCTTTTTCTTGTTCGTAGAGACATATACATACATACTTATATGTGTGTATGTATACATATGTATGTATGTACATATGCACTAAAATAATAGTATGTACGATTTGAATGCTATTTAAATATTTATTTGAGTATATTGAATGTAGGTATGTATGTGCATACATTTGTATGTAAGTATGTATGTATGTACAAAAGATGACATTGAATTTCCATGCAAAATTTTACGATGAATAAATTATTCCATTTAGCAGCTTGGAAATCAGTAATTTTTTTTAGTAAATATACATATGTACGAGTATGTCAAAACAAATTTTTGTTAAAAATTAACGTTAAAATTGTTCGTTCATTAAAATCCGACTGTGCTGTTTATGTTGGGATTGTCCAGTTTTAGCATACATACATATGCACATACATGCATTTCTATGAATACATATCTAAATAATTTCCAGGAATTTCTAAGATTTCGCTTAAACCAAAAAATTTCCGACAAAAGAAAATCTACCTGTACTAATTTAGTAAGAGAAATGAAAATGCTGCGATTAACTCGGAAACAATTCTAGAATAGGCATGAAACAGTTTCTGTAAATGAACTAAATGAATACAATACATAACTACATACATATATACATACATATATGCATACATATTTCTCATGTGAAGCATTGTAATTTTAATTAGTCTCATAAAGTAACTTAAATTTTATTAATTTTTCTTATAAGACAATGAATCCATTATACACACATGCATAAAAGCAGTTGGTCTCATTTTATGTATGGAGATATGTATGTATGTACCTATATATATATGAAATATACATGTTTGTGTGTGTATCAATTATGCGGATTTTATGGCCATAAAAATGGACAACATACGTAAAAAAAACATTTATACTTACCCCTACAGATAGTATTTCGACTTGGAAAAATTCCACTTCTTAGTTTCCGAGTATTTTATATACACATGCATATTTGCATATATACATACATATATGCACCCTTGCGAACTGCATCTCTCTTTATATATGATCATTATTATGTATAGTGCTGCCACACATTTGCTGTTCGTAAGTAATAAATTTTAGACATCTAACAAATTATGTACCTTAATGGCCAATACTATATGTATATATAAATTAATAAATGTTTCTATATATAGATGATATCGCTCAAATTATTTTATTAATATAACTTTCAATCGTTATATATGATTAGTTAATTTCATATTGTTCACAAATATATAGTGTGAAAATATATCAAATTTCACACTACTTATGTTAATATAGTTACACATATAAATGTAGCGATGTTGAGTTTTAAGCAATTTTATCGTCCATTGGTTAATAATTACATGTTAATAAAGTAATTACAGGTATATCAATATATTGATCGTTTATGTAGCATTATTATAAAAAAATATACTTTCTTACATTTTAACAACCAACAAAGGGAAAATCATAGGCTTTATGTGCGATCAAAAAACCACCACCATTAGACATAGCAAAAAAATATGAGCTGAATTTCTTTAAATTGGATTTACTCTGGTAGGATAACAGAATGAGCGACAGACAGAGAGTAAGAGAGAAAACAATACTTGCTATATTGGCGCAATATACATCCCTTTATGTCCCAGTGCAATTCAAATTTTAGTACGCGGTAGATTGTTGAACGAGATGTTGAGAGTTTGAATCTTGATTACAGTTTTTCTAGTTTGAAATTTAAATTTCTATATTAATCCTGCTGCTTCGATATAATTCAGGAGCATACATTGTTATCAACTAGTGAGTGAAATATTATAAAAAAATATATGTAAACATTATTAATTGTGAACTCAACGTTAATATAAATAAGTTTCTATATATGGTAGAGTGCGTATTTGTTTAAAAGATTTTGTTTATTTTAGAAACATAATATTGTAGGTGGATTTGAATTTCCATACAAATTTCATACATCATACGCGGAAATAACGTTTACTTTATTTTTGCAATTTTAAAGAATAGCAAAAAAATGTTTGTGAATTAAAAAAAAAATTTTATGTATTTGCTATAAAATGAGAGTACAATTTTGTCTCACATGCAAAAGTAGTACAGTTATGGCTTCGCTCATATCTCGTAATTTAACTTTAAAACACAAAATTATTTTTAAATTATTGAGTGTAAGCACCTAAGTAGTTCCGGATTTGCCGTTTAATTGTAAAAATATGGTTAATATGGCTTGTGTTATTTATATTTGCTGCTAGCAAATAAGGGATGTTATGCATTAAAATGTTTTTTTAATGGTGCAAAAATGTTTATACATAAACAAAGTTTCGATTGGCACGAGTCTTTACATTTAATTTAACAGATTTGAAATTATCGAATAAGAAAATAATTCAAGTTTATGAATTTTGTAGATAACATTTTGCGTTTTTGCAGTCAGTGTACTCTAGAATCTGAATTTATATTTCTACAAAAAAAACGATTTTATGATATTCTACTCTCTTAAATATCATGTTGATTAGAACTCCTTCGAATCCTGTTTAGCCATTTATTTTTATAACAATAGTATGTATAATATTAAAGTTATATTATATGCATATTTGTATGTCCTAACAGTCTCTATATTTTATTTTCTTTACAGCAGTTGGTCGTTTTAATCTCCATCAAAATGTCGGCCAATAAGTATAAGGTCATTTTAGGTACACCTGAAAATTTTAAACGTATTGATTATTCTGCAATGAAAAATAATATAGAACCTCCGATGATGCTGGACGCTTGGACGCAAACAACAAGTGATGATTTCAATAACGTATTTGATTCTCTGTACCGAAATTATCAAACTAAACAAGAAGAAGACCTCTATAAAAAAATACATAAATTAGAAGAAGCTCTACGTGTTCAATCGGAAATTATTTCCAAAATTCATCATACATCGGCAATAAGTACTGCACAATCAGAATATGTCAATATACAAATTCAAAATCCCTTAACGCAAACCCAAACTCAAAATCCTGCAATCCTAACTTATAATCCTGCAACCCAAACACAAAATTCTGCAGCTCTAACTCATAATTCTTCAACCCAACAACATTATTATATATGTCAAAATGCTGAGCAGCAATACCATGAAGAGGAACATGGCGATGATGGACAACGTGTTAGCGCACATAATTCACAAATTCCGAATTCTGCATCAACAATTGTTAATGGCACTGATACAATACTGCAGACGGTTAAGTATACACAAGCAACTGAAACCAGTATGAATCTATCTACATCAGAAAGTCGTTTTGATAGTGCACAACCAAATAATGAAAGTATGAATTCTTCAGATGACTCATGTGGCTTGCGCGTCTGTTTATCAGAGGAAAATATTAAAATACAACCGGCAATTATGAACGCTAGTGAAACCGCAATACAAGAACCAATTGAACCATTGGTCAAACGTCGTAGATTTAAATCACAAAATACATTGGAACTGGAAAGCAAAAATAACAATTTCGTTGCTTACACAAACGTACCAAATACGTCGCCATTATCGCCAACATCATCATCTACATTGAATGAAATTGCACATAGTACACCAACACTAACCAAAACTGCAAAAAAGGAAATAATTGCAACATCACTTAAATCAACAAATGAAATAAACATGGACGCTGTAATGGTATCTATTGGTCCAAATAATACATGTATACCTGAAAAAGCTTATCGGACCATAAACTGGAAGACTGCTTCGATTGCGACTCGTAAATTGCTTATGCAAATATTCGATCGAGAAACGTTAGCAACGCATTCCATGACTGGCAAACCCTCACCAGCATTCAAAGATCATTCAAAACCACTGAAACAAATGTTAAATCCAAGTGCTATAGCAGATATAATCTTTGCAGTAACACGTAAATGTCGTGTTTCTGAGAAGGAAGTGCGTGCAGCTATTACCACTAAATGTGCTGATGAAAATAAAATGATGAAATTGCAAATGAATAAGAAAAATCGTATTTTATGTGAAATGAACAAGGAAAATGTGTCTGTGAAAAGAAATTAATATTTTAAATTTCATTTTATCAAATTATTACAAGAATATATTTTCTACGTATTATATTAATTTCTAATAATTAAATTAATAAACAACGTAATTGTTTTAAAAACAAGGACAATTACATTGAATGACAAATAACAATTATTTAACTAAATACGTTTTGAAAAAAATGTAGATATAAAT
>JXPL01000591.1:0-11081 GCA_001015235.1 Sphyracephala brevicornis | reverse complement strand
CTGCCGCGAAAAGATTCAAAAGCAGCACGTTTCACTGGCTGTGCTGCAGAATTTTGATATTCCACAATTTTCGTAGCTGTATTACAACAACTACTACTATAACAAAACCAACAATGATTCTACTTTTTTCGATGGGAGTTTAGAGACGTTGGCTTGGCTTTTGTGGCAGTGACAGTGGCAAGGGCAAAGGAAAAGGCAAAATCGTAAGACTGTCTTTTCTCAAAGCTGCAAATTTGATTGCTGAAGCTGCGCACTCACACACACATGTATGCACGTCACTGGCAACCGGTCGCTGCTTATGTTTCATGGTCGGCCCGCATTCGCGTTGTATAATGTACAAAATAGACGCATATTTCAAGGCTTGTATGCAGTTGCCGTTATGTGGCCTCATATGCGTGCACGCAAAAATACAAGCACTGAACCAAGGAGACACATTGGCTTGGAGACAACCAGAAAACCAGATAACCAGATAAGAGCAGACATATGAAATTAGCAAACCCGTATGCGATGCCGCATGATTGACGTGCAGCGCAAGACGTCAGCAACCGCGCATATGCAACTGTTGCAGATTTGTGCGTACAAGAGAAACTGTTGTGGCACAATGCAGTTTGTTGCCTGCGAAGAAAGCATCTAGCGCTGCTGACGCTGATGTAGATACAGATGAGGCTAGAGATTTTGTTTAGTTGCCGCAGCATATCGCATTTGCGTTGCGGTGCGCTGCTTTACTATGTCGTGCCGTGCTGTGATGTGCTTTGCGACGATGTAAATGCAAACACAATTCGGCTTGTGTACGCGCCGACTGTTGTACTATAACGAAAACCAAAGCTCCTGAGGAGTTCGTTGGTGTTGCTGGCCGCATGACTGGCTTGGATAGCTTGCCTGGCCGCGATTGGCTGCCATTGAACGTCATTAGAGACTGACGCAGACCGATGGAGGCCATGTCTGTTTTATTTACTCATTTTTTATTTTTTATTTCTTATTTCTTATTTTTTATTTTTCATTTTCTGTTTGATTCGTTTCGTTAATACATCTTTTGGGCTAAAACGTGAAAGTTGCTGCAATTACTTGTTCCTGCTGCTGGTTTTTGGCATCTGCATGACTTGGCTTGCGCATGTCTTATAGTGTGGTTTGGAGTAGTGTGCTGTGCAGAGTGCGGGTATTGCTAGCTGTTTTGCTTGCCAGTAAGCACATTGCTCCCACTTTTGGTGGCAGATTGAGATACGAAAACGAGTAAAGTTAATGACTTTTGGGGCTTCGAGTGATTCTTTGACGTTATTGTGATTGGTTTTCTTGTACTTGCTGCATTACGGCTTGAGATTCTAATTTAATGTTGTGGGTCTGGTGATTGGCATCGGCTTATGTTGCTAGTTACGCACAATATTTTTTAAAAATTTCTGTCTACGGAGAATTTACGTGCTGTTTTTGTCATTAATGCTGCTTTATTTTTGACTTGCCTTTAATGTTGCAAATTGTGATTTTCACTTGCAAATTTGATTAATATTCTCATTTAGTTTAAGTGCAAATTATTCATTGCCAGAAACTAATGAAGTTGTAGTTGCTGCTGTAATATTGTTGCTACTCGTGTTATTGTTATTAATGTCATTGCTGTCATTAATATTCAGTGCTTCGCATTGCATTGCTGTTGGTATTTTGTGCGTATATACAGTCACGTACTTGCCAGCAAATTGATTTATTTTATTTATTGGCCAATAATTTCATGGTAGAACGATTTATTTGCTGAGATATATACAGCATATTAATAATTATAAATATTTTATTTCAAAATTATTCTTCATCTGATGAACAGAGTATTTTGCATGAAAGGACTTTGTGGCTCGACATCCACTATTGATTTAGGAAGCGCGATAGCTCAATTGACGCAAGGAAATGTAACACTGCATGGTACATTTTGAATCCACATTTTGGTGTTTATTTTCTTGTGAGGTCATGAAAGCGCAAGCGCCCGCGCTAGTAGTCTATGAATTCGTGGTGGAAATGCTGAGGAATATTGAATGTGCAGGGGACTTCGATTCAAAAGGAACAATGATGGATTATACTGTAAATTTTTATAAAATAGGAACGCTGAGGAATGAGGAATATTATTGGAGACTTCGATTAGAATAGAAATGATGAAAAATTATGCTTAAATATTTTGAAGAGTTCGCTTAGAAAAGAGTAATAACACTCAAGATTTTGGTTAAATAAGAACGATGTTGAATGATGAATATACATTTCATTTCATATAGATAGAAACGATGACTTCGATTGGATCGGAACGATGAGGAAAGATAATTGTAATGAAAACTTTGATGAAACCAGTAATATTTTGAAATAATACTTAAACATACTGGACCCTTTGATTAGATAGAAACGATGAGGAATACTGGATATTGAAACTTCTAAGGATTAGGTAAGAATAATTACTGATTATATCAGACTTTGGTTAGATAGAAGTGATAAGGAATGATTTTTAAACTTATTGAAACCTCCGATAAGGAAGGAATGATTTTGGAAAATACTAAAGACTTCGATAAGAAGGGAATAATAATTTATCATACTGGAGACTTTGATTAGATAGCAGCGTCGAGAAACTTTGAACATACTGGCGACTTCAGCTAGATGTTTGACTACCAAATAAAGCTTTTTTTATACATATTTTTAATTTGACCATTTCGAAAGATGCATGAAGTCAAGAGTCTAAGTGTGATTATATTGCTGGACTACATGACATCCTTGGATGAAAGTGAACAACTTAGTGCTAATAAATTGCTGCATTACACAATATTTGCGAATGAATATGAATATTTCTTTTCCATTTACTAAAGTTCAAATGAATTTTTTAATGTATCTCACTTTTTCTTATTTTGAACTTGGACACTTTTTGTCCATTTCGTATTTCAATTATATTTCAATTTCAAGATAATTTTTTTTAATACTTTAAATGCGTGCAACACACTTTGCTTGTGAAATAAATGAATAAATAATCAAACACTTAAGCAATACGAGCTAGCCAAATACCAGTGTTGTCTCTTTTGGCCATTTTTTAAGCTCCATCATGGTACTGCTAATGCTTACATGCTGGCACAAAAGTTTGCATAAAATTGCATACATGTAGTTGTGCATAGCAAATGCATTCCAACGTCAAAAAATATAAAACTTAAAATATACAAAATAAAAAGCATGAAGAAATCGATTTTCCCTGAATATTAAAATAATTTACAAATAAGGAAATAAAAATATAAAAATTATTAACTAAAAGCTTATAAAAATTTTATGAACAGTGCAGCTAGCAGAGATTCTGTCAAATTAAATATTCAACACAACTAAGAGGCGATCCATCATATGTACTCATAATTCGCTCTTATATTCCACGAGCATTAAAATATTAATAATTCTTCACGAAGCGAGTGGTAAAAGTGTGTATGCGAAACTATAAAAACCTTTCAAATCATAAAAATCAAATGCAAAATAAAATAAAATTAATCGGTAAGAGTTGCCACAAAGCTGATACTAAAAAAATGCATGGAAGTCCTTTAATCCTTGTTTTAGAGCATAAATATGAATAATCGCACACATACTCAGCTATAATTGGTTTGTTCTAATGCTTCATAATTGTTTCGGGTCACACTAGCCGGCATAGAAGTAGATACATGTAGTCCATGTGTGTTGAGTGGCACTCAAAATCTGAAATGGACATTTCTTCTGATTAAGGTTTGTAAAAGTAATCAAAATTCTTGGATGTCATAAAGTGAGTATTGAATAGCATTGTCGATTGTGTTGTTACACTTAAGATCGCATGATTTAGCCAAAGAATATTCGATTTTGCAGTCCAGTCTGACATCTCAAGTAGTTGAATACAATGCAGAGCAGAAAGTTGCGAGTAGTTATGGGTTAACTAGTTGACTGCCTACGATTTCATAGAACTGCAAGTGCTAGTTGATCTGAAATTTTTTGTTCAGATTATATTCATCAGTGAAGAGTAAAGGACGGAACAAAGAGCCAGAGAGAAACTTGTAATATCCTAAATAAAAATAGAAGAGAATTATAATGAATACTTTATATTTCCAAAAAGGCTGGATGGATTCACAATAATCATATATTTTTATTAAATAGAATTTGGAACAGTAACCTAGATGCTTTTGGGAGTTGCGCTTTGCATGCTTGGAACAGGGAAATAAATCAAAAAAGGAGATGTGCTTTCTACGGTGCAATGATTGAACCTCTAGCATGATGCTAAGAAATATCTGATTGGTAGTAAAGTTGGTACTCAAGAGGACAATGAAGGGAATAGATAAAGAGCTCGTCTCGAGCATCGATCATATGCTGGATGACATATTCTACCGGTAACATACTTTCTTCTTCACATGCTTATGTGTGTATTTATATTTATATATCTTTACAAAAAAATTATTGAAAAACAATTTGTGGAGAATGTGAAAGAAGAAGAGGAACATTAGTCATCGAAAAAGGGACTGTCAAACCAAAGATTCGTGACGAAAAGGCTTAGGACAATTACTTGATTTGTGCAGAACTAGTTAATGAAAATACATTCAGGCAGTCTTCCCTACCAAAAGAGTAGCGTGCCTTCATGCCCAATTCGAACGAACTGGACTCGAATATTTTTTTGTTTTATGAAATTTTTGCGCACTAAAATATTGCAGTTTTGTTAGGAATTGTAAAGTAAAAGGTTTACGAGGAACAAACACAATTTACAGCTTTTTAGTTGAACCGCATTCGAACCTAGCATTCGATTTTCGTGTCGTTTATATAGGATTTGTGTGTGCGAATTTAATTGCATTGAGACTTTCGCTAAGATGTCGAATATTTGTTAATTTGGCGGAAAATGATTTTAATTTTTTTATTGTATTTTTGCTCATTTTGGCAGAGCAATTAAACTGTCCGATGACAGAAGTGCTGTTCATACATTATGATGCAGTTGTTTTTAATAATTCAAGCCTTTTGTGTACACGAAATGCAATTTCATTTTAATTAATATTGGCAGCGAACAAATTCAACCGTTATGTAAACTAACCGCAGGATTACTGCACATCAAATCGACTAAAGGAATAAAACAAAAGCTGAGCATTAAAAGTTTTTACAACTACATTACCACGCTTACTTTGCCTTTCGCTAATGTCCTTTGGCAACTGCACAAGGAAAGCAAGCAGAGAAGAGAAGAAAGAGAGAAGACAGCAGAGGAACAAAAGCAACAACAAAATGCACTATGAATAAAATAATATAAAAGCAATAAGAAACATTAAATTTAAAATTAATTAAACAAAATTTTATTTTATTTATATCGATTGCTGACACATGTTAAATCAGTGCCCGATGAAACGATGCGGAGGGAAGGAACGGAGCAGGAATTGAGGTTAAGGGCTTCGAAAGTTTGTTCAAATATTAAAGAAAATGAAAATTAAAGTAGTAAATTGCTGTTGTTATTATTATTCTTGTTGTTGCTGCAATTGTACTCGATGCAAGTACTGTGGAATCAAAGATCGCATCGTCGATCTTGCTAGGGGCACAACCTGAGTTTTACTGATGTAATTGCGAAATATCGAAACAATGAGCTCTTATTGATTCCTTGAGTTTCTACGAGTATGTCGAGTAATATTCTCATCTCAGCTTATTTGTGGCCATGGCTTCTTCATGTTATTACGAGTATTATTGTGTTGCCAAATGGTAAATTTATTTCTATTAATTGGCTAATAATAAATAGGTCTTTCCAACTGGACTAGACACATATTTGAAAGAAACAATTTACCGACTAGAGAATAGCAGTGAATGAAAAACTAAAACAGCAATGATGACGTTGTTATAATTAATTTGTCTGAGACATATCTCGTTAATCTAGTCATATTGAAACAATATAACAATTTATGGAATTTTAATATTTCTTAAATAGCTATATAGTTTGCCGTGAAAAATTTAATAAAACTAAAACGTGAATATTCTTCAGAGATTGAATATCAAATAGATGACATACTAGTTAGAGTCAGAGATAGTTAGGAAATTAAAAAATTATTTATTTGTAAAAAAAATTCTGCCTCACGGCTGATATTTTGGATGGACTACTTAGTAAAATTTCGTTAAATACAGGCATTACTGATACCCAGAGTAACTAACATTTAAAAATTAATTAGATAATTAGATAATTATAAAAAAAACTTATAAAAATATAGAGCAAAAATATATACAAAATTAAAAAAAAATGGGTTCGAAATTTGTTGTATTTTGAAAATATATATAAATATTGTATTAGAATATAAAAATATTAGTAAAAGTGCGAATTTTAGATAGTTTTTGGCATATTTTCAAACAAATGCTTGTATTCAAAAATAGAGGGACCTCACTCGCTCCGATTTCTACAAAGATCAAACCTTCTATCAGTCTGGTTTTTGGCACGAACATGCTGTTTTTCTTTTCTATGTGTGTCTAATAAAAAAGTGCGATTTTTATGCATTTTTCGTCATTGATCTGTGTGACCTCTGACAGATCTTGCCATATACAGTGCAAATCATCAGTAAAGATCATTCTACAGTTTTTGTAACTGTTTTCTAGCTTTTCGTGGATATAAAAACTGTGAAGTTCATGCAACAATCGAGAGGTTTTTGAATGATTTCAATATCACAGGATAAAGGATAAACTTCAACACTACAGAAAATCTCAGTTAATGTGCTTGTCGATAAGCCAAAGGAAAAGTGTCTGTACTTAATTTCATATATTACTAACTTATTGAAAAAACAATGATGTTCCCTTTTATTTTCATTGCGGTTGCAGTTGACTTTGTACCTTACAGAGCAATCACCTGGATTTCAGAGTTTCTACCTGGTAGTGCAATGCAAAGTGAATTGTCTAAAGTGAAGTCATCAGCACCAGCATCAGAACCAGCCTTAGCAATTGAGTACGTATTTCATTTCCGTATTAACACGTTAAAGTACTACCGTATGTACTCACTTTACTGCTGCAATGGTCAATTGATGGCTCCAAATTGAACTCCTGTTAATTTGGTCAACGAGCAGACAAAACAAAAAAAGAAACGGCTTGAAATGAAAAGGAACAATATTAAAGCGAATATTCGTTGAAACAATGGACAGAGCTGCAAGTCAGCTGGGTCTTCACGCTATATTGAGCATCCCCCGCTGCTATAGTATAGCTGCGAGTATAGCAGTATATTTCGTCCCCTGTCTAATGTACAGAGTGAAGTGAATAACCACAACAGAGAAATCATCGAAGCACGGCAACAGGTTACGATACTCAAACATGCCCAAGCACGGTAAGTGGCTGCCGCGTACTCTTAAGCCTGATATTAGTATTTTCCGACGACCCTGCCAGTCATTCGGCTCGTCAGTCAGCTCCTTAGTCAGCGGAGTGGGCTGCGGAGGACACACAATTTCATTGAAACTGTGGGAATTTCTCAATTGTTTATTGACTTGTATATGCAATGTGTGTGTGTGTCTGTATGTTACTTGTGAGTGTATGTGCCGTGTGTGTGCGTGATGTGTGACAGGAAAACACGCAGTAGAAGTTTGTCAAGCAAGTTTTAAGAAACGATAACGTGAATGATGCACCAGCCCACCTGTGGTGCAATGTGCAGGGGTAGTAATGAAGAAAAAAGAAAACCACAGAGAAACTGTAACCAAAATATGCACCACGTACGCTCATTTTCTTTTGACTCGCAAAATTTTTTTGTCAGACGTCATTGAAAGGATTATGGAAAATATTCAGATACATAAAGAAGAAATAGGTCTTCTCATTTTAATTAAATATATCACTTCATAAAGATTATACTAGCTAAAAGTATACATATACATATATTCGAGTATATCAATATATATATAATATCAGTCCATCTCAAATAAAAAATATGTTTTCCTAGATCTCATTAACGAGAAGATTGTATTGCATATTACCATGCCTGATTTATAATGAATATTCTTATTTTAAATAAAATTTAATATTAAATAAAAATTCAAGCAATCAATTCAAGCAATAAAAACACAGACGTCCACGGGCGTCCTGAGATCGCCATCTTCATCGACAAATAGTCGTGTCATCCACTTATATCGGCTCTTCCTCTCTCACTGGACGTAAATGCATATATCTCAGCAAACCAGCTACTGAAAAAAAAAAGTAGTACCTGCGGTGACAAGGTTGAAGGAAAGGAGAAGCATACGAAATGGAAAAAGATGTTCTACATTTCTTAAGTAGGCAGTGAATACACTTTTGCCAACAGCAACGTACAGGTACCAACTTAGCCAACTTAAAACCTACGCAAAGAAAGGAATGTGAATTTCCAACAGTGACATAAGAAGATGCCCAGGCAGCTTAAGAAACATTTGGCAACAAGAAAGCTCCAGTCCGAGATGATTTTTCCAAACTATATGGTTAAGCTTGCGATTAAAAAAGCCCAATAAAGTGTATAATGCCTGTCTGTCAAAGCCCAAGGTGTGCATCCTGATATATCGCAGCGTCAACGACTGGTGCCATTGCCAAGCCCAGACAAACGCTGGAAAGCTTAGTTCATACCAATGATGCGCAATGTGTATCAAATTTGCCGCTTATAAGCCGACTTAAAAAATTTAATTGCGAGACTCCACATAGACATAATGTTCACGCACACTTTTATGCTTATAAAAATGAATTAAAAGCGATTTACTTAGCATAATAAGTCTATGGTTTTGCATTTGCTTATGTTCGCATTAAAAATTGTATGTGCCTTTGTTTTTATATTTTGCTCTTGTGTTTTGTGTTGTAACAAATACAAATTAAAAAAAAACAAGTGTTTTGAGTTGTGAAAGAGAAGAACAAGCATGAGTGCTGTGTGTGAAAAAATGTAAGCCACTCAATACACATTACTGGTTCGTACCGACATTTATTCATTAAATAATACCTTGGCCAAAATCTTTGAGAGGATTGTTAAAGACAGTCTTACGGAACACATGGACAGCGTTAATGCAATATCCGAAAACCACTTTGCTTTCCGTAAACGTAAATATACCTTTGACTCTGTTACTACCGTTACATCGAAAGCAGAAAAAGCTATAGCAGGAAAGAGTTGGATTCATAAATAAAGAAATATTATGCAGTCATGGCGTTGGACATTCAGAGTGCATTCAACTCATCAGACTGATTACACGTAAACAAGGTCCCCGAGTGTCTGCACACTGCCATTTACTTAGCTATTATAATCCGAAGCTATTTATCAGTGTCCTGTTTTGTTCGAAATAGACGATGGATTTTATTTTTTGTATTTCAATTTTTTTAGGTAAAAGTTCAATGCATTTTATAGGGATGATACTGAAATTGGTTGTAGCCGACATTCAGTTCCAATAAAAAATACTTTTATAATGTTTTGTAAGATATTTCACATTTCACCCAACACTATCACCCAAAATATTCCAATTTTAATCTGTCAATTCTACTCGATAGCTCAATCTGTCTTGTCATTTTTTCATTCAGATCGAATGACATAAAATTGAATGCAGAATCACACCGTACTTAATAATTAAAACCTAATGCTTATGCTTTATCAAACTTTTAATTCTGATTTTTAAATTTTTGATGTATGTAAAGTGAAACATTCCATTCCAATAGCTGGTCGAATTCCCCTTAGTAATAATTATTTATTTATTTAATAATAAATTTTAATATAATAAACTCCATTTTCTATTTTGGCAGTCATCAAACCAATTTGCATCTGTTGTCATTCCTTTAGTTTTCAGTTAAATCAGTTAAATCGTTATTCTAATGAAAAATAATTATTTAAATAATAAAATTTACTTTCATTTGATATAAATCATGGTTAACTATGCGATTGACATAAAGTAAATCATATTTTGACGATTAACAATGGACTTGACATTATACTGTTATTTGGAATGAAGTCAGAATCAATTTGAATAAATTTTTAGCTCTAACAATGTTCACCTGTTCATTAACAAACTGTATGGAAAAGCCGTATGATAATGTAAATAGCACAAGATTTGGCGAGAATATTTCTTGTCGTGCGACTGCCTTCTTCACTTTCAATTTCCATTCACTACCCATTTTTGACGACCTTTAACTCTTTTGTACAGAAATTACCTGCCCGTTTTTGATCTATTGACCGCCTACACCATCGCGCCATTAGAGCTACTCTATTTGCATCTAAAATTTACAATAATTTACAATGGACAATATTTTTTTCATTAAAACAATAATTTTTATTAATTGAATTCTAAGTCAATTATTTTGTAATAAAATTCCTAAAAGTTTCCTGTCAATGCTACTAGCTATTCAATGAAATGTTTGCATATTAATTGATTGGTGTCCGTCGTCATCTAAATGCCTTGCAGAGTCCATGCCAACATTGTAGGGCAAACTAGTTTTTTAATCAAATTGTTCACACGTAAATATTTTATTAACTGCACAGCGATGCACATATAATTAAAATAAATTTCAGCAAAATTTATTGAATTTATGAAATTTATAATTAATTCAGGTAACAATATAAAAAAAACATATGTAAATTCAATGAACGGCTAATAATTTTCGTTAGAAATAAATTTTCCATATCTGCATATATGTTTTTTTAAATTTTCATATAATTTTTTGTTGGGAGCCGAAAAAAAGTGTAAATTGTTGGTATTTTCCTAGTGCTACAAACTATTTTTTGATTGGCCAGTTCAATTTAAGGGTATGAGTTGTGGTAACAAGTCGGCAAGTAGCGAATAGTTTACTAATGAAATTTGCAGGAGAAATGTATTTTCTCGTGCTAAGAGAATATATCCTGCCAGCATATGAATGCCTTGGATATGTTGCTTGAAACTCTCTTAAGATTTTTCACGAAACCCAGTTTAAGAGAGCTTTTGAATCTAAACCATTGAATCTAATTTATAGCTGACGATCAGAAAATTCTTAAAAACTCTCTTAAGCGTTAGAACAGAGATGTCAAAAATGTTGCTAAGGTTCCAACTCAGTTGGAAAACTCAAACGAACTGGAATTGCTTGTCAATAATTTTATCTAACGCAACACTGTTTTAATAAACTAATCTGTTAAATGTATGCATCACAATAAAAATTGTGATATACTTTAGTTT
>JXPL01000521.1:4322-16858 GCA_001015235.1 Sphyracephala brevicornis | reverse complement strand
GTAGCGTTATCGCCGTTTTATCACCACATCCAAAAAATGAAAATAGACATCGAGATAACTATTGACAAACGATCGACAATTATTACCCTTTATAATAATTACTAAGAATCACTATTTTTTAACAATTCCAGGTGCGACATTAAACGTACCATATAACGTCACACCACAATTGGAAATCTTCATATGGAGATGACTACTATAGAATGGCTCAGACAACAAGAAACAGTAGTGAAATGAAAGGGAAGCTGGAATATTTGGACAAGTGGCTGATAGAAAAAGTTCGCACAACAGAAATAAGGCACTGGACTAAAACTCATTCNCACAACAGAAATAAGGCACTGGACTAAAACTCATTCAAACTGATGGGGAGAAGACTTCAAAATTGGAAATTTGATTACTGATTACTGAGGCAACAATCGAAGTTCAATTGTAGTTCCCGTACTTAAGAACAGATATAGTGCTGTTATGAACTGCGGATGATACTTTTCAAGTGAAGATACTATGCAAGATCTGAGTGAATGGAACTCGCCAGGTAAGTAAGGTATAAATGTCTTACATCTTCATCAACATATCGTAACATACTACATTCTTGGAATAATTTAACAGCAGAAACAGATAGCTAGCATTACTGATAAGGGGTAAAGTTATTAAACACAAATGAGGCTTTTTCAAAGGGAAATCTGTTGTCTTCTTTTACGGTTTCTTCTATTTTCCAAATATTTTTTATGGTGAGTTGTTACTTTTTAAATCAGATATTTTCTTTCTTCTAGTAAAAAATTAAAAGATGTTAAATTTTGTATTTAGGCTTACAGTGTATTTTTATTTCAACGTAATATTTTAATACTGTAATAATTACAATACTGTGATATCCTTTTTTTCTATAACAATATAATTATTTAATGTGAATCTGTACATATATATGTATGTATATTGTATATTTTAATTGAGAAATTAAATAACCGTACTATTATAATCATTGTGATATCAAAAATGTTTGTCACCTTGACCAATTTCAGATGCAAATTCATGATAAAATTTTTATAAATCTTTAAGATAAAAAATAATTCAGAGAAAATAGCAGTTTTAATATTTTTTTTTTATAAATTATCTAATTAAAAGCTCCTAACAAATTTTAGTTAAAATTAGTATTCATATGTGTATAATTTGTTCTCATACATTGTAAACATATGTGCATACATATACAGACACATGTTNTGCACTTATTCATATTTATACACATAACTTAAAGAGCATTCAAAAAAAAAAAATGCAAATTCATTGGAAATACAACAACTAATGCAAAAAAACAAACAACATCCTATTTTGATAGTGTCAAGAAACTGTTTCTAGAATTTATAACACAGGCGTTTGTATTTAATAAATTTATTGAAAACATGATTGTATGTTGAAANGTATGATGACCGTTAGCACCAATAACGCATTGGAGCCACTTTTTCATTGAATGAACTAATTTTTTTAGGTCGTAGTTGCTCGGTATGTTCTACCATTCCTCCATTATTGTTGTTTTTAATGCTGTCTCATTTTTTGGCCGTCTTTTAGCCACTTTTTTCTTTAAATATGCCCACAATTTTTCAATTGGGTTCATGTTGGGACTTTGGGCCGGTGTATCCATCACTTTTCCGTAATTATAGAGAAGCCACAACTCAATATTTAGTCGTCATTCTGATATAACTTAAAATGAGGCTTGTTTTCAAAGATAAGTNAATATGTTTCAAAGCAAAAGAAAGGCTTTTTTTCATATTTTGTGCAGACAGCAATGGTTTGTGACGATCTGATCTTGATGAATATTTATGTTGTAGCATGGTTTGACGCAGNAATTTTTCAATTGGGTTCATGTTGGGACTTTGGGCCGGTGTATCCATCACTTTTCCGTAATTATAGAGAAGCCACAACTCAATATTTAGTCGTCATTCTGATATAACTTAAAATGAGGCTTGTTTTCAAAGATAAGTCCAAATTTTTTAGCACTGCTGACTAAAGATTCTCTCAAATTCTATTAAAAATAAAATTAAAATTCTATTTTCTAAAGCTGTCAATGGTTTGGGCCACACTCTGGTCGGTCCATCATTGTAAAACAGCATCAACTTTGTCTCGTCGCAGAATATAACGTCGTCCCAATAATCTACTGGTTCGGAAATGTGCTTCAAAGCAAAAGAAAGGCGTTTTTCAATATTTTGTGCAGCCAGCAATGGTTTGTGACGAGCTGATCTTGATGAATATTTATGTTGTTGTATGGCTTGACGCACTGTTTCATGAGAGACAACAATACCACACTCTTCGTTAAGCTCCTTTGCTAGAGTTCTGACAGATATTTTTGGATTTTGATTCAACTTTCGGATCATCAAGCGTTCTGCACGTTCGGTTATTTTTGTTTTAGGCCCACCTCCACGCTTTTGCTCTAGTCTACTCTCTTTTTCAGCTTGATTTATTACATTATAAACCATCTGACGTGTTACTACAAACATTTCAGACAATTCTTGAACACTTTTACCCAAGCGGTAATTGTAATATATTAGTTGTACCAAATTATAGGAAAATCTTTCGCCAGGCATTTTAAAATCACACATGACTTTTAAAACAATTACATGAATATTTTTAATAATTAAATATTCGATATATAAATAATACCTAATATGAAAATATATTAGGGGAGTTCCCTTAAGTTTGAGCAGGGTTTCATTATTAATTTTTCATTAGTATTTAGTTTAGTATACTTTGTAAAAGAAATTTGTTTCGAAATCTAAAAGTTTTTTAACTGATTTTTTATCTAACTTAAATGTAGAAAGATTTGAGCAAATGATACGAGTCAGAAGGACAAACTTCGAAGTTATCCTTAACCTTATTAAATTAATTTAATATTTCTTCACTTACATTATCCATAGTTATGAAATTTTATGTAAATCAATCCGGTAAAAATCTGTTTGAAATCAGTGTTCCATATTTTTCATTTTCTGTAAAACCCACTTCAATTATAATATAGTATTACATTTTTTCGATCATCGCTCAACGCTGCATCTGTTTGCTCATGAGGTCGTTTACGCGTCAAATTTAACTCGTAAACTGTGCGAAATATTCTCCATACAAATTTTGACAGCTGTTTTCAAGTTTGCGCAATTAGCCATTACGACGATGATTACGCGCTTAAGGGAATACCCCTATTGTTAAGAGGCACAAACATTTCATAATAAACTTTTTCCGTACTGTTAGTTTTTTGCTTTGTACTGTAAAACATTTCTTCTTTGACATTTATAACGTCATAAATGACATTTCTAAATTATATGTTTTTCTTTTTATTGTGGTAGCTAAGTTTTTTGACGGCTGACAACCTCAAAATTTTTGGAAAAATTAAATAAAATTTAATTGTACAGGCGATTTAAGCCACACACTTAAAATGGCTTCGCTAATTTTAATGAAAAATATTCAATTAGCTAGTAAGTATATTTTGCTTGTTGGAGTGCAATAAAATATTATTAACAAAAATTATGTAATAACAATAACAGACATACGTTCATATTTTAAATAACGAAAAATTGTAACAAATTTTTTTGTAATTAGAGCAGCAATCTGGTGCAATTGGGGTGTTATGCCTGCGCGCCGCTTCCTACTCTACTGATGCACCACGACCACTTAAAACAACAAACTTAGGTGCTATGAAGCGTGGAACCGGAGGTCGTAGCAGCTTTAACGGTATTGTGGCGACGGTATTCGGTTGCACTGGTTTTGTTGGACGCTATTTGTGTAATAAACTTGGTAAAAATGGCACACAAATGATTTTGCCATACCGCGGAGACCATAGTGATGCTATACGTCTTAAAGTCTGTGGTGATTTAGGGCAAGTTTTATTCCACTTCTATAATTTAGAGGATGAAAAATCTATTCATGAAGCGGTCAAATATTCAAATGTTGTAATTAACTTAGTTGGTCGCGATTTTGAAACGAAGAATTATAAATTTAACGATGTACATGTCGATGGTGCTAGAAGAATAGCGAGGTAAGCATGCGAAATAATATATTCCCATTTCAAACCATTGCAAATTTCAGAATTTGTCGTGAAGCCGGTGTTGAGCGATTAATTCATCTCTCTTCACTTAATGCTGAGGAGAATCCAAAAGGTCACATTTTACCTGAAGGAAGTGGTTTTTTGCGCAGTAAATACCATGGTGAACTTGCTGTATGTGAGGAGTTTCCTGATGTCACAATTATTCGGCCAGCTGATATTTACGGCCCTGAGGATCGTTTCTTACGTTATTATGCGCATATTTGGCGTCGCCAATTTCGTTCAATGCCACTTTGGTATAAAGGTGAACGAACAATTAAGCAACCAGTTTATGTGTCAGATGTAGCTCAAGCTATTGTCAACTGTGCTAAGGATCCTGATACCGCAGGCAAAATATATCAAGCTGTTGGGTAAGTACAATTAGTCTTTAATATCAAAATATATTTACATATTTAATATAAATTATTTTTTTATATTCTAGACCAAAACGTTACAAACTTAGTGAACTTGTGGACTGGTTTCATCGTTTAATGCGTAAAGACGCGAATTGGTGGGGATACAGGCGCTATGATATGCGTTACGACCCAACATTCATTATGAAAGTAAAATTAACTGAAATGATTTGCCCAGGAACTCCTGTTGGAGAACTGCATATGCAGCGCATTGAACGTGAATGTGTAACTGATAATGTTTTGTCAGGAGTACCAACTTTAGAAGATTTGGGAATACAATTAACGCAAATAGAAGATCAAGCGCCCTGGGAGCTACGTCCTCATCGTGCTGCACTTTATTATGATGCCGAATTGGGAGAATTTGAAGAACCTTCTCCACCCAAATTCATAGAGGCCCGAGATGAAAAACGTTTGTTTGCTTAATTGTAAAAGAATAACATCATACTGAGTCTTGCTACCAAAAATTAAGAGAATTATTTTACGCAATGTTACAGTCTTTAACTTAGGAAGCGAAATGTTTGTTAAATTCTACAATAAAATATTAGAAGTGAACTGCCGGTTAGCTAATTTTAAATTGAATATTGGATAATTTTATTGCAATAGGAAATAAACTAAAAAATGTTAGTTTACTTTGCAAACTGGAATTGGATATTTAATACGAGCTATTACAAAATAAAAAACTATATGTAAATTCGTAATGACTTTGTGGAAGAACAATGTTTTATTATTTAAAAATAACTCAAAACAGATGACGCCATGTTAAATGATTTTTGTGTCTAACATTTGCTTCATTTTGCTGATTTCTTTATAAACTGATATATAGGGCTACCTGTTTAATATATCTGCACATAGTGTGGCATAGTCTCAAGTCATTTCAAAACAAAAATCTCAAAATTAAATACATTTTTCTTTATTTCTAGTTATATTTGTTCCGCAATATATCTGTTTTCCTATTCTTAGGGTAATGCAGTAAGTCATAATCATGCTATGTTCAACGGAGTTACCACAATCCTAACGTATTCAAAGAATAATCCCCATATAACTTTACTTATATATTGTAATAACTTATAAGCTTTATTGCTAAAAAAAATATTTATATAATAAAAAAATGCAAATAAATAACTGCTGAATAAGAATTCCATTGCAAAGCCATTATACAAATACCAATACCATTATTTCATATATGTATATGCATGTACAAACGCTGAAAAATATGGCAGCACCAAAATTATTTATTTTGTTTTGATTTTATTTCTTATTCTCCTTTTTAGGACCCGGAAAATAAAAGAAAATGTTAGCGAAATATTTTATCTTCCTTCTTCGTGGCAAGTCTCGAGTTTCAGATGTCAAAAAATTTTCTCTGAATGTTCTGGAAACAACCTATTTGAAAAAGTTCTTAACTAATTATATTAATTTTTTTATAAAATTGTTTATATTTCTTTATTTTTCTGTGAAAATACCTTAAGTGATAAACAAAAATGGCTTATGAAAATGTGCACATCCGAAAAAACCTTACCACCGAATGCTAATGGAAAAACACAAGGTTGTCTGGAAATCGAAGTGAATCAAATCAATTTTTTATATGAACATTTTCATCTAACAAGAAATAAAAAAAAAAAACATTCAAAATCCAATTCAAATCGTTTTGATATTAAGCAAGGTGTAAAAGTAAAATTCATTTGGTGGGGAGAAAATAAAGAAAACGTTGCAAGTACTAAAATCAGCTGTGGGAAAGAAAATAAGAAGAACCAGCAGCAGCAAGCTGAAGTGAATAAGTTACGTTATAATATTTGTAGTCTCGCGCTATTCTTAGATTATTTGCGTACGTGTGGGCCAATCGAGATATTAGTTTTTAGTAGTTCTTCGGACCTACAGCTGGGGCAAGCTCGCTTTCATCCACCTGACGTTCTTTTACGTAAATTCGCTTTCCACTACACAAACGGCTGTTCATTTGAGTATATCACAAAAATTTATGCAATTTACAAAAACGGCTCACCTCACAAGAAAACAGGTGGAATACAATTACGTTTTAGGATGTTCGCACCGAGTGCTAAACATGCTCAAACAGCGTTACAGGAGCAGATGACAACACTACAGCGCGAACATAAAGCACAATCAATTAAATTGGATGGCGTTGCATCTGGCCAGGAAGCACAGTCGCAATGTGAAGGTATGTGATGACAAACCAGTAATTTTTCAACGGTGTCTTAATATAGGAAATATTTTTTTTTTTGTTTTTTCTTATTAATGCTTTTGTTTTCATTTAATACTTAACAAATATTGCAATTAGAATACACGCAAAATTCCAATTGGAATTGCCGGTAAATATTTTATAATATTGTTTGTGTATATGATTACGCAACCAACTTGTATTTCTTATAGTACTGCTTACGTACATGTGTTTTGTATAATATGTATGTGTGTATAGCATACGAGATATGAAAGTTTTTAGGTGCGATTTCAAGCAGAAGCGAATTCACAATTTTTACAAGCAGGGCCCTCAAATAAAATCTTAATTTCTTACAGGAATGTTTATTTTTAAAACAGAAACAGTATCGAAAATGAGTTCTAATATTCATATAAGAAATAAAAATTACTGGAATTAAAATCACGACAATAGGAATATATTATGTGTATAATAAGAATAATTAGAATTCTTAGAATTACGTTTTGATGCAAGCAATGCAAAACTGCTTCCCTTTCTCGTTTTTGGTTTTAAATGTTAAGGAAAATATTTTGTTGTTTCATATTTACCACAATGCATATGTAATTATTAGATAATTGTTATTGTTTTAATCGAAGCATTTGTTTCTTTTATACATACATACATATGTGTAAGACTGTTTTTAAATAAATAAGTAAGCTATATCACGCCTATGAATCATGTATACTGCTTAGTAGAGGGAAGTATCTTTAATTTGGTATTTTTGGCTTATTAGAAAATCTCTTATTTATGAGAGGTTGCTTGTTTATCGAAAGTGCAACGTTTTTAATAATTAAAACTTTTGAAACAAAATTTCCGGTAGCGATATTACAAGTCATTTGGTTAGTGCGCATATTGTAATATTCTTAGATCAATTTTATTTTTATAATGCAAATTAATTAGTGTTATTGAGTGAAAATTTTTTTGTTTTGAATTTTTCTGAAAAATAAAAACAGAAAATATAAACGCTATACAAAACACATAAATATAAGAAAGTTATACATATATGAAGAAATATGAATATTGATCACATTTCACTAAAAATACTAAAAAAAATATGACATATTAAATTGTGAAAAAAAAGAGTATTTAAAACAGTATAGAAAAATATATTTTATATTCTGTGCTCAGAAAATAATAGTTGCGAAAAATTTAAATTAATTAAACAAAATTTGATTCAGTTATTATTAATTATGGAATGTTTTAAAAAGAAACATAAATTTAATAGTTTTACAAATATGTATATTATATTTTCCATAAACAGTATATCGAGCGTACTATTAAAATTAAATGTTGAATACAAATTTTCGCCATTGGAAAAAATTTAATTTCCACGAAATATTTTTATATAAGAAAAACATTTTTTTACAGTGCATATTTTAAGTATGTATTTGTTATATTGAAATAATTGATAAAATATAAAGAAATAATATATCTAAATTATATACATTTTGAACATTAAAAACAAGTTAAAACTTGTGATACAAATATTCATACGTCACATTAAATACATTTTATGAAAAGTTAACTATTTATGGTTATTTCAAAATATCTAATAATAGCAAAGTACAAAATTTTATTGCAATCATTGGCTATCGGAATCTTTAGGTCTGACATCCAATTGAACCTAATTAGGTTACTTAATCTTTGCAGTTGTTTTGTAACTAAAATTGCCTGATTTAATTTATTGTTAATATTAAATTCAAAAATATATTGCACAAAATAATTCTAAATAAATGAATAAAGTCTAATGTTTTTTGCTACATGTACTATAAATTTTTGACCCATGATCTTGTTATTGAATTTTATTTTTACACCACTTTCTTACTTATAAAATATAGATATTTTTAACGAATGAAATACATAAAGAGTACACGTACGTTTATAGTTTTTTATATTAGTTACATTTCCAATGCACATGCACAAATTTTTGAAATCTTTCAACATAGAAATTTTAATTAAGCAATAATCTAGTTAATTTATAGAACTTGTATATATATATATCACTAAATATTTAAATTATATTGAAGGTTTTCTTGAAGGTGTAGATATATTAATATTTAGGGCAGTGGAACAAAAAATTATTTCATATTTTTTTTAAAGCGAGGCTTTAATCAACTTTCACCATGTGGTGAATATATATATAGTGTAGAGGTATTAATTGAGTTGATTTCAGAGGTGATTAATTGATTGGTTGAAACTACCAATATAATAAAATATGTCCACATACTGTACTTCACATATTTGGTTGCTCACGTCAATAAAATTTAAAAATATTACAATTTCTTATGCAAAAAAAAAGCAACACCCAGTAGGAAATTCTTATAACTTTAAATAGCTTTTTAATTAGTTTATCCACTTAAAGTTGATTCTAAAGTTATATTTATTTATTTAATTAAAATTACAATTTATAAAAAATATNTTACAATTTCTTATGCAAAAAAAAAGCAACACCCAGTAGGAAATTCTTATAACTTTAAATAGCTTTTTAATTAGTTTATCCACTTAAAGTTGATTCTAAAGTTATATTTATTTATTTAATTAAAATTACAATTTATAAAAAATATAAATCTAGCTACCAGAGCTATCGTCTTGATTATAAAGAAGAATAACTACAAAATTCCTTCTTGTGTCGACGAATTTTTTTGCCAATACTCATGCCATACTCATGAGTATTCATGACTATTTCATGGGGTGAATACCCATGGAGACTCGACACTCGAGTATTATCGCCATCGCTGTTTTAATGAGTATACTCAGAATCACGAAAATGGCACCGCATGCAAATCACTGATGTACACAGAGTAACTTTCTGATTCCATTTAAATATATTTATTGAAGTTAATGAAATAGCCTTTATATTTTTCGACTTTGCCTCTTAAGTCCCATATATATGTACTACCTTTACAAACTCTAGAAATAATGATAACTATTAAACGTTTGCATTTGAATTGAAATTCGGCATTGGCTATTATATTGATAAACCGTCACATGAACGAATTATAGCGAATGCTACATTTTAAGCAATAATTGAGTAAATTTCATACTTAAAAAATAATTATTCGTACTGCCAAATAAAATACATTTACAATAATTTAATTTAAAAATGTGTATTTATAAGAGATTATGGAGTTTCTTCAAGTCTGCCCAAACCGGCTGTAGTTGTTTTTGTTTTGTGACTTTAGATAATAATGTCTAAAAATACTACAATATATTTGCTCTGCTATATACTACATGCATAGCTTTGCAGTCAATGAACTGCAAAATGTTGACATTTTCGTTTGTCGATATAAATATGATACTTGTTACTAAGTCAAATACGCTGAGTTATCTTAGATAACTGACTAATGATATCAGTTACGATAGTGGAATATTTAAATTCCGCCTGACGATACCAAGATCTGACTACGGTTTTTTTTTACGGTTTAAACGAATATTATAATCAATGCTTAAACATATTTGTAACCAATCTTGAAACAATATTTTGATAAAATGTTTATTTTCATAACTTTTTTTTGTCAACATTCATATTAATTATGCTTTTTAAATCTTAGCCAACTCTACCGTCCGAACGTCCGAATTTGTCTATTAAAATCAATCTGATTCGCGCGCAATATACATACATATGTGTGTATCTATTTTTAAATAGCGTATTTCTAAAAGAAACCATTTCTCTATAAGAATTACACAAATATTAATTGAAATATGTATGTTCATATAAATATAATACATATTTTGCACAGATTGGCGTATTAGATAAAAATGTAGTTGTTTACATAGTCGACGTAAACCAACAATATTTTGCATTCCAAGCTAAAAACACATGTGTTGCTATTCTGTCATTGGCCTTCAATTACCATAATGCAAAGACAAAATAAATAAATAAAATATGAAGTAAAATGTAATATTGCTTGGCATAAATAAATTTTCCGCTCAACGTTATTGGAGGGCACATATGATTAGTTGCCAATCACATATATACAAACATACTTATGTACATACATACACTTGAAATAGGCACGTTTATTGTAAAATGGTTTGCGATTTGATCACCGATAAGATTTAAAGAGAATTGAATGAAAATTCAGTACAAAATATACACCGATTAGCTTATTTCTAGGCTAAACATTTTGTTTCTAAACGTTGCTGTGTACCCATTTCATATCTACGTAATGGAAAGAAATGCGATCGATCTACATACATACTCGTATATGCGGTTTATTGTGGTTTATAGATTAAAAAATGCATTTGGGTAAAAATCGATTAGCTTCGCTTGTTCTTTCTAAAGCATCAATCAATACATTTTATAAGCTTTTTATATTACATTTGATTTCAAAGTGTCTCTGAGTTAAGTGTGCTTTTTGCTTCCTATTCAGTTTCTATTTCGTTTAGCATTCGAATCCCACGTGTACGAAAAATACGGCCGTCTGCGCTCTCGGGGTTTAATCACCGCACACGAGCATTCATTTGGCATTTCAATCGTAAAGCACAAGAAGCTTATACGGAAATATATTTATTCATAGCAATTAAAATAAATTAATTTAATTTACATAATTTAATATTTTATACAAATTATTGCAACTAAGAGTATGTATTTTTTTTTAAATAGTATGCGTAATGAGCTCAAGTATTGATAAAATATCTTTTAATTTGCAGTGGAGAAACCAATTCAAACTTCTGCCTCGAAACCTGAAGAAATTATCGAAGCCATGAAAAAACTGGATGCCAATTTGGTTGCCTACTTAGCAAAGGATGATATGCCAGAAAAGGAGCAATTTAATTTGAAACAATTAAATGGCACATCTTCTATAAATCACCTGTTAGGTGAATCGGTTGAGGATCGTGAGCAACAAATGTTGCAAGTATTTGAAAGCATTGACGGTATTAAATTGCAATTGGAGGCACTTACTCTACAACCAGAAGGTACTAAGCGAATGGAATTGTTGCAAAGCGAAATTCGGCCTATTTTTACTATTGAGTGTCAATTATCGATTGATTTAATTAAAAATGTGCCACGATATGACATGTTTCACGTCATGCAATTTGAATCCGAAAAATTTCATAGTTTGACGCAATGCACTCGTTTCGGGCAAGAGGCGGAACGTAAAGTGAAATTGATGTTGAATAATAAAGGTGATGAAGCAGCAAAGCCTAATTTTGGACGCATTCAGTTTGTTGTATGGTGGCGTGAACCTGGCACGTGTCTCAATGAAATGCTTGGTATAGGAACTTTAGAAATTGAAGAATTATATAACGCCTCACTGCTGGAACAGTGCAAATGTATAAACATTAATAGGCACAACACACATTTAGCTAGTTTGTACTTAAAAATTAGTTTGCTATTAGAATCACAAAACTCTGTACCACAAGCAGCTGATATAAGTTTACTACAGGAGAATTTAGATAAAACCACCATTAAACAATGTAACGATGGCAGTGAAGAAGATGAAAAAAAGCCAACATCTCAGAATAATGAACAAAACGCTAAAGGCCAAAGTAACGATAAGCCACACATCGTAGATAATACAAATCCAGGTGAATATGCTGAGCGTTTTTTGTGTCCGAAAGATACTAAAATACAATGACTAAAGTCGAATTTATGTAACAGCATTATTGCTTTTTTCTCAATTTGTCTATATAATAATTTAAATTTTACCTTCATTTTTGTAATATTTTTGAATTGGTTAACTTTTTCCTCAATAAAATTCTTCTATTTTTTGTTGAAACAAAAAAACGAAAAAATCAAAATTTCTTTCTTTTTTCACCAACAATTCATTCACTACATTCATTATTTTATAATCATACAAACAATTATTAAATTGTTTCATTCTTTTTAAATATAATTACAATTTTCTTTTTTTTT
>JXPL01000488.1:1009-11744 GCA_001015235.1 Sphyracephala brevicornis | reverse complement strand
TATAAAAAATACTTAAAATATAAGAATCAATAGTATATACTTTTAACATATGCATAACTCCACTGCCAAAAACTTCTCTAGATCACCAATATAATATATAGCGGTTTTTGCATATCAATCCAATTCATTTCTTTTTTTTTTATTGAAATAAGTATATAATAATATAAAATTTCTTATTTTTTTATATCAGTTTTACGATCTATCAACAAGGATATTAAGCAAATGAGATCTATTAAAATAGAACAGTAATATCTAAACCCACTGGTACAGCTAAACCTTTGATACATTAATATTAATTTAAGCATTTGTAGAAATTGTACGATGCATAATAAATTATTACATTTCTATTACCAGTTTATCACATGAATGATCGCCAAAGCCTATTAAGATGTCTTCCACTGTGTCTATTGATCAGATCTTTAATAAATGGGATTTTTGTCCCTATGAGTTGTTCAATTGGAGACAAACCAGAGAGCGTTAAGAATTTTTCTGGCAGCTCTTGAATGAAATCACTCAGGAATCAGGAATTCCCCATAACTGTTCTCCATANATATGTAATAATACAAAATATGTAATGTCTTTTATTTTACAAAATAAAAAATTCACATATAGTTCTGCTTAAAAGCGCATTATCTCTTATTCTAATGTAATATTTCTATTTAAATTCCCTCAATGGTAGCTGCCAAGTCGCCAATTGCCTCTAACTTGCTTGCATACGCCAATGACTTGATATACTCCCACTAAAAAGAGCCGCGTTGCGTTGTGTCGTAGAGTCGTGCAAGCTAAGGTCAATTTCCAACAATACGGCTGCTGGTTTATATATTGCTTTTACACGAACCAGTTTGTACATATACCAGCCGGTTCAGTAGCATTAAAATCGTGAAAAAGTGCGTGTTCTTTTTTCAACACTCTCTTTCGTTATAATTTCTAATAAAAAACTGCGATGCTTGTGCCGTCCCGTGAGAATAACACGTTTGCTCAATGCATAACTAAGCCACCAGTCTCCGGCTGTCAGCTGGACAAACCAAAGTGAGTCCGGCATCAACACGCCAGCCGTTCAAAAACAGTTGCCGGCTTGTGTGAAAGCTACTATTACATCAACTTCATTTCATCGCACATTCCGTCAACCGGTATGTGTGAAAAGGGCCTTTTGCGCAGTTTTATGTCTTGGAACCAAATTATTGCTGAAACTAAATTTTCGAAAACAATTCTTTTGAAACCAAAATTTGGCGATGTTCAACGTCAATCAGTTGGAATCGATTGGAAAAAATATATAAAGAGGCGCATCTCTTACTCTGGCATCAATTGGGCGACATTGTGTACTTTTCTCGGATGCGTGTTTTTACCCCAAAAGCAAAAATTCATAATTATGTTAAAACGTTTAAATACTTACTTAATAATTACTGTTATCAAATTCAGCTGGTAATTTTCGTTAGAACCAAATGAACGACGTATTCAAATTGAAATCTTCAATCAATCTCAAGTTATGAGTTCCTAGCAAATATGCTGATTTCATAAATCCATGTGGAATTTACTTTTTGCACCTATTTTACAATATGATATGGAATACAGCTCGAATTCAGTTTTTAATGTTTTATATCAAAATATTTGGTCGAAGGATACATTTTGTTGAAAGCAGAGAATTTAATTAAAAATTTGAGCAATATGGTCACTTGAAGATATACTTTTTTTATTTATTTTTTATTAAGCATTGCCTATTTTTGCGGTTAATTATATGACATATGTGTAACACAAAGCAAGGTCATGAGTTCGGACTGGAATGGAAGATTTTGGTTACAATATTTGTATATTGTTCAAATCGATATTGAAAGCCATTACTTGCATTTATGCGTATTATTATAGTTATTATTATTTAGTATTATTTTTCAGTTAACTAATTAATTAAGTCTAATTAATTGAATATTAATTGAATATTAATTAGACTTAACGGGGAATTCAGAAATGAAGGCATCGTTATTGGCAAAGTAATTGCAATGATTTTTTCTTTATATATTTGATTGGTCATTTAAAGGCCGAGTATATTTATATACAATATTACATATAATATTGCATTTAACTGACATTAAAAAATGTTTTTGAAATGTTTTTTTTACTATTTCGCCATTTCGCCTTTACATACCAAGCGTATTGAAATCAAAAAGTTTATGGCTTGAACGCATAAAAAACACAAATTTACAACATTATTAAGATGAACTTAGAAATGCAAATTATATTATTGCTAACAAAATGCAGCACCACACTGAATATGTGGATGCCACATGCTGCCTGCTGCCTGCTTTTCTCGCCTGCCATATCCTGCGTGGCGTCCGTACCAGCACATATTAAATTCACTTGAGCATCATTTTTGTGGTCCCTTTTAAGTTTACATATCAATTGAAAAGTTATGACTACGACCACGCATACACACCTAAAACGGTACGGTAAGCAAAGGCATTGTCGGTATGTGTGCGCATTTGCACAACGGTGTGTGTAGCTACGTATGCATTCACAAATGTACATAAATGCATATGTGTTCATATATGTACCAACATGTGTCGATGCATAAATGAATGTTTGCCATGTACGATTGTTTGTACAATTGGCGCATATAAATTTATGTACAAAAACCATGTTTCAGCAACACACAACTGCGTTAGCGTAGAAATATATTTCCATATGAAAACATTATGTAAATCCATACAGAAGGTGCACACAAATACAAGAAGTAATGAAAAACAATAACAACAAAAACAACAACAACAACAAAATAAAAAACAAAAAAAATTAAAATTAAAATTTAAACAACAACAATTCAGTCAGCAACCATAAAAGCCAACAAAAAACACACAACACCAACAGCAACAAAAACAGTAAGTAATAAAATGGAAAGGATATTTTTTGCTATTTTGCATTTTGTGTCGTTTTTTCAATGCTTCGTTCGTTCCTTTGTCGCTGTTCATTCGTAAGTTCGTTTGCCAGTGCATGAATATATATGTGTGTATGGCTGTTGGTTGTACGGTCGTGCACTTGTTTATACGTTGAACACTGACAGCGCTGCGGTTGCCATGTTAAACATGGCGGCGACGGGTGTTTGCTCGTGGGGCGGTGATTTGATTTTTTATGGTGCATATTTCCTCCTTGCTTTCTTGCCCGCCGCCATTATCCTTTCTTTTGTTCATTTTTCCTTAATTTGCATGTGCCATTTCATATCGTATGTAAAGTTAGTTTGTTTGTTTGTCTGTCTGTATGTGCAAATGTTTGCTTGCATATGAAACATGCATATGTGCCAGGAAAGTTCGAATCCTTTAGGGTAAAATTTATTCATTTATGTATGAATTCGACTGTGTTTTTGGGATTTTGTGTTCTTGTGTGCTCGTGCTAGCAACACTATCGAGGAAAGTTAAGTAACCCTTTCGCTTTAAAGAAAAAGAAAAGCAGATGAACCGTTACTTGGGGTAAATAAAATTTCCTTTTCTATATCTTGCTGGGATAAGACCTTTATGTGTGCTTGAGTATATGCGTGATCGGAATATATTAGGCATTGAGCTGATGTACGAGTAGTATATATGTCAGCATTAGTGCCTACGAATGCTGCCTTGCTGTTGAAGTGCGCGAATGCTAGTCGGCTTCTGTTTGGATTAGTGGGTGTACGGCTGTGTGTGAAATTATAACTTTTTCTCCAATGTTGGCGTTACTAAATTGACAAAAGTTTACTCTGTAAATATTCAATTAAAATTTGGTTTTCTTTTGTCTTTCATTTATTTATTTATTGTTTTTCATTCCACGTTTGTTTTGTTTGATTTGCTTTTGATTTTTTTTGCGTTATTGTGTTTTATTTTTTCAAGAAAAATTAATCAAAATTTAAAAATTTAAAATGTAAATGAATAAATGGAGTTTGCCCCTGCTGGAAGCTGATATTGTGTGCTGTGTTTCTTAAACTCTTTGCATTTCTGGTAAGAATTTTGACTTTAGTTTTGCATGATTTATTGCTTCTTAATAATTTTACTTAGCCTTCGATTTTTGACTTTCCATATCTCTTTTAACTTATTTTCCTTGTACAGTGGATACGTTGATGTTTAGTATTATTTCTTTGTTTATTATTTCCATCAAATACATATATTGATGAGCTTATTACGTTGCAACAGGAGTTGCACTTACTATTTTGGAATTTCAGTGGTATGTTTTTTTTTTAAAATAGTTTGTAATGGAATTTGTGGAATTTGATATCAAATAATGATTTGACTAGAGTATAATCCTAATCACACAGAAATCTTTTAGTAAAGCTCTTTAAATGCCGAAATGAATGGTTTTTGAAGACGACCAATATTATGGTACGGAGCGGAGGTATAGAGGACGAGTCCAAAGGATCAAGAGAATTTTATTACAGCGGAGCGTATGATTTTACGCAAAATATTTAAATAAGTAATAAAGCAGAACTGCTAGCCTTGAGAAACGGCGAAACCATATCAAACCACAACAAAGTCCAAAGACTGCGTTGGGCAGGACATGTTGCACGTATGGATCCTTGCCGACCTCAATTTAATATTATAGTGTATAAACCTAACAGCAATAGAGCACGAGGTTAACAAAGAAACAGATCGTTAGACAAAGTGAAGCAAGACGTAAGAATTTTGGGCGTAAGAGAATGGAAAATCGTTGCCCTAGATAAAGTGATATTCCTTTACTTACTGTTTTATGATCAGATTTTTGTGTTTCCAATTTCTTTATTTGAGAGTAACAGACTTGCAGATGAGCTCGTTTATTCAGTATACAGATGCTTCACTATTCAATAAATTTCAAGTACTATTCATCTAAATTATTAGAAAAGCAGGACTTCCAAAGAGAAAATTATCTCTGAATCCTTAAGACAGAGTTGTTACAACAATGTAATAAGATATATTTCTAATTTAGCTCGTAAATTTCACAGCTAAGAGTAGTATTATGATAATAAACTAGGTAAGATATTCTGAAATTCTCATGCATTCAGGAATTTTAAAATGCATGACCATAATATGAATTATAGTAATAAGTACGCTGATAGCTCGTATCCTTTATTATAATTAGAATATATTTAGTTGCTAAAAAAAGACAAGTTAATACAAAAAAAGAATCATGATGGAATTAATAGCAATTGGCTTGGTGTTAGGTTTAGACGCCCGTCGACTAAATTATTCCATACATAGGCTTATGGTAATACCAAAAGGTCTGATCGCACTTTTCATACAATTATACTGACGTGTACATAATTTTCGCTGGCATTCGAATAACTACCGAAGATACTATAAAAATATAATTGCAAGCATTGGATATTGCAAGGTTCAAGTGTTTGATTTCAATTGAAACAGCACAGTTGCAAAGAAGATGTTGTACAGTTTCCTCTTTTTATTTGCACTGAAATAATTTGAAGAAATATTAAATCTAAGCATGTTTATACATACTTATATCTAATATTCCTCTTGATAGTTCCCACAAGTATCGATAATGCTGAACTGCTCACGCTGTACAGGTATCCTAGTTTAAACTGATGTTGGTCAGAAGAGTTTCATGCTTCTGAAAGTCACTCTATATTCACACATTTCATTCACAATGAGGTAAAATTATTCGATTATTAGTAATTTGCAGTTTGCTAGTGGCATAACTAACTTGTGCGGGTGAGTCGGTGCTTGGTTTGTCTCTTAGAATGTCTCTGGCAACAGTTTCCAAAGCGAATCTATTGCGGTACTGCGTAGACATCAAGTTCTACAATGTAGCACAGATAATAGCACTTTTGTACTAAAGATCCCCAATTCAGGCGACTTATGGAGTACTTGCTACCCGAGCAGCAACGCCCGCCAATGAGGCTACTGTTAGACAGTCCTTTGGTAAGCACCTTTGCTTGGAAACACTGCAGTGATCTGAAAGGTTTTCATGAATA
This sequence comes from Sphyracephala brevicornis, assembly GCA_001015235.1. Lineage (NCBI taxonomy): Eukaryota > Metazoa > Arthropoda > Insecta > Diptera > Diopsidae > Sphyracephala > Sphyracephala brevicornis. The sequence continues at coordinate 5,830 of JXPL01000488.1, read as the reverse complement.
TTCTAAATTGCTCTGAAAAGAATTTAGTAAGTGCTTTAATTTGCATGAAAATATATCACAAAAAATCCAGTTTAATACAATATCTTAGTAAAACTGCACAATAAATAAATTAAATAGCTTAAAAGTCCAACCAAAAGAAAAAATCGAACCGAAGAACGATAGTTTATATATTTTTGAATGAGTCTGACGTATAATAGTAGTATAAACTCATAGCCGTAAAGAGTTATTTTTTAAAGCCAAAAACATTTAAAACTCTCTACAAAAGGGCTTTTCCCAAGCCAAGTCAGCTTATTATAGAAATAAATTTTCCTTTCAATAAATATTTTCCACTTAGCGCAACTTACTATGAGTACTAGTAATGCAAAATCAAAATAGATACAAAAATGAATTATTGATTTCCCATATTTCCATTCGAATGCAACATATGTCAAAGTCATTTTCGCACTCCGATTTCAGTTTTGTTAAATAACATTGATTACGAATAGGTCGGCACATGTAACAATTCAGTGAAATTTACTGGAAAGAGCAATACTTACAGACTTATAACAAAAAAATATCACATCGGCAGAAAAAGTGGAAACCATGCAACGCGTGTCAGTGATTAAACTCTTTACAGAAGTCTATGGCAAATAAAAAAACAACAAAAATTGAAAATGTACAGCATAGAAAAAGTTGTGGCAATCTGAACGTCATTGTTGTTCTCGCTGTCGTTCTTGTTGTTGCTGTTGTTGTTCTTGTCTTCGCTGTCATTGTTTTTGTCATTATTTCATAATTGTGTTGAGTGCATTGAGCTCTGCAGTAACAAAACCTACCCGCGCAATGAAATCGCCGGAACGCCGTAAGCAACTAGCTTAATACTTCGCAACACCCTTTAAGATCAACCGAATTGGCGCCTAATCAAGTGGAAGATGATTTGTATTTAAGCCACTCATTTGACGCAGTTTGCTGTAAGTCTCGCAAAGTTGAGAAGTGCGTGCTGCTGGCAACACTTTTAGCGACATAATTTGGCAACAATAAAAATATATTTGTCAAGCAAATAAAAAGTAACAGAAAATGGATGCTAAGTAATATATGCCCTCGGTGGAAGCATATGAGAACGATTAATGGATTTGAACAAATATGCTCGGCACAGGACAAAAATATAATTTTATGAGCAAATATTAAAAGTCTTGATTGTTAAAGTGGGAGGGCGACAGCTTCTGTTGTTATTTGTGTATAATCGGGCGCTCTCATGAGGAAATTATCGGCCATTCAGACGTGAAGAAGGTTAAGAGAAACAAAAATGGGCAGTTCCTGTCTGATTCCCCAGTTCGTTGAGCAGAGTGTGTTGAGCCATATGCACAGTGAAGTTCTGAAGTCGCTTGCGAAATTTACTCAAACGCACATAATTACATTTACATAGACATGTACATATGTATATGCATATATTGCATAAAAATTAGTTTTGTTTTTGGTTTTGGTTTTTTGTGCTTTATTACAATTATGTGTTGTTTCTTTTGTGTTTCCTGCAATAAAATTATGCAACATATATCACACATGAGTTGGCATCCATTGTCCAAAAGCCAATGCCTCGCTCGGGATGCGTGTTAAGTTGTTACACGTTTCTTGAGTACTCAATTTCTTCCGAATGTGCATGAAATTTAAGCATCCTTTTTGAGTTCTTACTTCGTTAAGCTTTGCTATCAGCTTCCAGCATTCAGCTTTTGCTTTAATATTTCATAAATTTTGATTGGCATCGATTTATTTCATAGTTTTTTATATCCATTTAGTAACTTTGTGGGCAATTAAGTTGTTTCACTCTATTGCGTCTGTTGCAGTAGATTTTTTTAAAATAATGAAGAATGAGCTACAAAATATTTTACTTAGTCTATATGTATAGATATAAAGTTCTCTTACGGTTTATATCTTATTTTACTGATGTACAGATTTTGTTATGTAAAACGTGTTATTGCGTTCGGCGCTGTTAACGCATTTGCGCACTATATATGCACATTACTAACAAAACACATAAATCAAAGAAAGCGCTAATATCTATTTAAATATTATTTTATTGGTTATGAAATTAATAAAACAAGTTCTAAATAATATTACAGTAATAAATACATATTTACAGTCTCTTAATATATATATTTTGAAATAATTAGTTTTTAATTCAAAAAAATAAAATAAGTGATATAAAGAATTTGTATATCATACATAAATAACTTCCATAAATCAAAATACTTAATAATAAATTGAAGATGAAAAGGACAACATATGTGTATGTACTCGTATGTATATTGCATTCAATTGGTTTAGAAAACTACTGCGTCTATAGATTCAAATCCACTGAGTTTGATTTTGATTTCAAATTTATTATATTTCTCGAGGGTTTTGGTGCCCCATTAGCGGCTATTCTGCATATTAACAAAGTCAGCCAAGTCGAAATGTGCTTCGATTCTCGAATTATTTTTTTGCCAAAATTGCTAGTCGTATATAATGAGCTGTGAAACCCAAGCACTCCAATTCTGCCGTGCTCCATGATAAATTGTTATCGAACACACTCTAGGATTATCAAATGCGAACTGACATATGTCATCCAAACCGAAATGGCGGCCAAACAAAATAGAAACATGGAACACAAAAATCTCCCTGTACCATAACCAAACCCAATTTTTTTTAATTTGATGTTCTATGTCTGTAGCCTCTCTTTTTTGTCTTACAGATCTACTAATGCTTTGAATCTCATTAATAGATTGGTCCTGAGGTAAATCGATGTCAAATGCTGTACACGGAAAACAAGTGGATGTACTTTGGCAACCATTTCTTGATATACATTTGTCTAATAGTTGACGATATGACATTTTTACTGAAACTGAATGACTCGTATATGTCGCCACTCGCTCTTATAATAATGAAGGAACGAGTATGTAATGACCAGTGCAGAAAATGTGATTCAACAACTGAAACGTTTGATTCTATTATTTCTGGCTGTTCTGCTTTCACAACATGGGAGTATACCGGATGGATGATGTATGCAGGGTTTTACACCTAGTTTGTTTTGATTTCCGAGACTTGTATGATTTATAAGAATGAGGTATTGAATAATACCAATTTTAACTTATACTGGGATCGACAGGTCTTGACATATCGGCCGATAGCCCACAACGAGCCTGATATTATTGTGCTAGACAACGAATCGATCTGCATACTTTATTTATGTTGTTATTCCAACAATCAAGCACGAGTATGTACTTAATGCCTGTTATACTGTTACTTTCGCGAATAGAACTTCTCTGTAACTCCATGAGAACGTTATTTCCAATATGCAGCATTACATGCTCGTCACACTTCCGCAATCGAAAACTCATGTGTACAGCACCCCATCAGAGTTCAATTCCCTCGGTGTTTGCAAACGGAACTATGTGAATCCTCTTTTATTAAAAAGGATTAACCCAAACATACAAGAAGTAAATGAAAACAAACTGCAACATTTACTAAACAAATTTTAATTAAACAATAGAACACTCTGATGTTTGGTATACCCTGAGTAGCTGAATTCCAGTGTTGATCACTGAGAACGTCAAACTCCGATTATACTCGTAATAATAATGTGTAATATTATTTGAGTATAGTAAATATAATAAGTAATACATACATGTATTATATAAGTTTAGAAATCTTTTGGAATTGTAAATATATATTATACATACATGTATATATTTTATTTGGAATTGAAAAATTACCAAACAATGAAATTGCTGTATTATGCAGGAGCATATGAGGAACGTACCAATTATCTATTTCCATCGATTCTGTTGAGTTTACTGAACTCATATTCCACCGGCAAGTTAGTAAAAATAATTTCCAAGTCCATGAGAATTGTTGCTATTGCAAAATCTGTTCATGAGTATATTTGACAAAACTACATTTCAGAAAACTTTTGTATTGGCTTAGATTATTAGATTCCTTATTAAAATTTTTAGTATTTTAGTGCCCCTAGTTTTATTTATTATTATTTTATAGTTATATTTCTATTTTTGTGTATGTATATAGGGTGAGGGGTCACGCGCTGGTCGACCTGTTCTTTCGCCCCAACTTTCCCCGGCCCTACTGCGCTTGCTTCGTCAGGCAAGGTAGGTGATTATAATATGTAAAATGAACAATCCCGAACTAGTCTCGGACCTTTCGGGGGTGGAGGATAACTCCCCCGCAATTATTTTCGAAGAGGACGCACTGCTCTTGAGTTAAGAGTCAGCGACCAAATCAACTCATTCAGGTACTGAGTCAAGTACCTCAACATCCAATCCAACTAAAGGCAGCAGAAAGGGTCCACAAATTGAGGCGAATCCTGGCTCTGTCTGCCAAAAAGTTGATTGTGGCAACAAAAAGGAGGCGAACGCAGGTACAACCAAGGTTGTGAAGACTCAGAGTAGGTCTGAGAATGATGTTAAGAGCTCGGCGAATACGTGCAGTACTCAAAGATAACTGGCACCATCCTGCCAACCTACAACAAGTCAAGAGGCCTGGAAGGTTTTCCAAAGGAATTGAAAAGGCACCTCTTTAGCATCTAAGTCAGTTGGTAAAGGGGTGGAAGTTAAACTGACCACAAAGGCAGAATTCAGGAAAGCCGTATTCATTTTAGGCAAGATTGCCAAAAACGAACGGGAATGCATACTTAACGCGCGGGACGCGGAAGACCGTGCAAAGTGTCAGAAGTTAATGGAGGCCTACAAAAAAGAGGAGCCTCTAAGAAGGATGAAGAAGGCTGGTGAAGAGTAAGGCGCACTGAAGCGAAATCGATCTCGAGAAGAAGTCGACAACGCCTCAAAGCGGTGCAAG
>JXPL01000375.1:4028-18824 GCA_001015235.1 Sphyracephala brevicornis | reverse complement strand
TTTCCAATTTAATAATTTGGTCAAAATCTATATCCAAATTAGTTGTAGGGAGCTGCATTATTATNATCTATATCCAAATTAGTTGTAGGGAGCTGCATTATTATTTATTTTACCCCTATGACGTGTTTTTGTTAACTTTAAATTAGAAAATTCTCTTCCGCATTTATATGTGCTAAAAAAAATTGAATACAATTTTTAAATTTCAGTTCGTAATATTGGGTACTTATTTTTATTTCATGATCTCCATAGTTGAATACTATGTAAATTTGAATACATTACATTTTATTATATGGATTAATAAAAAGCGGAAATATCGATTTAACATATTCAAAATCCTTAAATCTATTCTGAAAATTTTTTCTTAAATCTATTAAATAATTTTAATTTTTTAATCTTCATGGATTAATTCTATACATTTTGTTTGGGTTCCAAGTCATGTCGGGGTCGACTACATGGCTAAAGAAACTGTAATAAATGGTGCACCTTTAGAGTTTCATTTTACTTTGGATGATGCACAAAACATCAATACCAACCAACATAAAATGAAGTGGAACAGATCGTTTTAGGAAATTTTTTAAAACTCTGGAATCTTATTCCATTCAACATTTCCAAAGATCCCCTTCTCGCCTTGGTATCACACCAATGGCATCTGCGACTCATGCAGTTAATTTGAAACCTTGTACATCAATATAAGAGAGAATTTTCCATGACTTCAAATGTTTAGGTCCATCGGCGACCTTCTCAGACCTTGTAATGTGGAGATCTTCATTGAGATTTTGACAAACTTCAATACTAACACCATTCTAACACTACATATACCTTATCATATTTAAATATATGTATGATCCCTCGCCTTGGTATCTTAGATCGTGTTTAAGTGCTACGGATTCGAGATCATTAACCGACTCATGACTGGTCACTGATACCTTGGCCTTTTTCTTACCTGAAGGACGACCATAATTTTTGGAAATTAAAAAAAAAAACAATGTAATTACACATATAAATATAAATTTTATTTAATTTGATTAAAAATAAATTACAAAGTACTCGTAATGTAGTTTGGGGTTTCCTTTCCAATCCAATTTCGCTTCAACAAACCATTAGAAATGTATACATGGACTAAGTGACGCTCAAAGGATTATCATGTTTTTAGTGGAAAGCTAAATAGTAATATTGCAGTCAAAATAAAGAAGACGAATTATTGACGTGAATCCAAAAAATAAATTAGTTTGGTGTAGCGGACGTTGGAACAGTTGAGTAAAGAGGGACTGCACTGTTATCTGGAACGTGCGAAGAATGCAGTGTATTTGGAACATGCATTGGAGAAATATTTGACATTGGTTGCTGTGAATTCATTTGTTGTTGCAATAATTGTGGTGGCAGGGGAGTTACTTGTGTGGGATATAAACCTCCCATCGACGGTTGCACTTGAGGGTACGATGGCACTGTCTGGGCGGTTGGGTATGATAACGACATCGGTGCGGCCATATACTGTTGATTTTGCATAGAAGTGTTAAACATGGGAACAGCTGCAGGTGGTGCTATCGAATTCGGGTTGAATGCAGTTTGAACTGTACTAACTTGTTGATTATTATCATAAACGCCTGGTATAAAAATGTTGGAAGGTGGCGGTATTATTGGGTTAGGTATTTGTGGTGCTGCAATTGTTGTAGAAACAACGTTATCCGTCGCTATAGGCTTTGGTTCCTGCACAGTTTGAGTGTTGATAGTAGAGTTTATAGTTACAGCTGCTGCATTAACAGGATCTGTTGTATCTTCTGGATTAAAATACGCTTTAAAAACACTTTGAGCTGCTTGTGTTTGCTGAGTTTCTAACGCATTTAATGAGTCTGAGTTACTAGCGACTGCTGGTTGTGTAAAAGTGTTTGTCAATGGTGGTACGTATGGCAATGTCGGCGCAATTAATGGTGTTGCGGCTGTTTCTGTCATAGATGATGCATTTGGTGTTGTAGCAATTGTTGTTGGTATTGTTAGAGGTTTCTTTTCTATTGGTGGCGGTTGTACTGGTATACGATGCAAATATCCGTAACCAATCCCACAACCAAGAGAACCATCTCCACCCCATTGTGAATTTGGTTTAATAGTTACCTCGCGACATGCATCATCTTCAATGTTGTAAACATAAAGTTTAAGAGGTTGTTGTTCATGTGTCTCAATCAACATTAAGAGGTCATCATTTTCATGACGTATTGTATCAGCACCAATCACATAATCCGTATATGCACGCAAGCCGGTTGTTTCTGCTGGTGAGTTCGGATAAACTTCCAATATATGCCAAACATTCTCGTTTGCCCCCTCAAATGAACAGAAACGTATACTTACACCTAATAAGCCTTGACCACCCCAATTGTTACTCGGTGTTATGGTTAGATCCCGAACAGTTTGTGTTTTACTGGAATAAACTGTAATACGAACAGGCTTTTCAACATTTTGTCGTAACAACTCTTTTAACATATCGTTGTCTTGATCAAGCCGCGTACCTCCTATTGCAATAATAAAATCGAAAAAAGCTTCTAAGCCGGCTTTCTGACCTGGAGAGCTGTCCTGTACTTTTAACACATGATAGCCTTCGGTGCCACCACCAGGAATTTCAACACTTGGTCCCGCTCCCATTTTGCGTAGTTATAATTATTAATTTATATATAATTAATCTCAGTCAAACTGTCGATTATTAACTTATCGCCTTTTCACTTACAAATTTTTAATTTTCGATGTGTATTGTTTACTTAAGATATTTTTCCAAAGTCTTTGCGTGGCACTACCAGAGGAAAATCGTTTCTTTCCACTTCTTCCTATTTTTTTTTTGTTTTAATGTTCTTAATATTAGTGCTGCCAGACGAAAATTTATATTTTTAGAAAATAAGCATTTGGAATATAATGGTATAATTTATAATAGTAATTAGTCTTTTACAGTAAGCACAAAAACGAAATGTGGCAATGTTAGTTATGAAAACCAATTTAAATTATGACGTGTTCATTATATGAGTTCATATTTTATAGTGCTGGTCAACTATATGTATGTGAAAAGATTTCATTTAACCGTTGATTTGAATTTTGACTATAAAGGTATAGTTACAGACAAAGTTGAGATTCCGATGATATTTTTATTTTATATTATTAATGCTATTAATTATTATGTATCGTTATAATTTCTACAAATATTTAAATTAATATAATGTACTATAGGTTTATATTATATATCTTTTCGAATAGGTTTAGCTATCACTGTTAAATTTTAATAGATCTCTTTTGCTTAATATCTATTGTTGATAGATCGTAAATAAAGTTAATTAAAAAATGTTGTTTAGACTATGTCATTATGTTGTTTATGCAATATTATAATATTGTGCCCGAACTTTTTTAAAGCAATTTTAACGCTTCATCTACTTAAGATGAATGTAGATTTTCGTATTTCTCATGGTTTTCTCACTATCTAGATAGAGTGAAAAGTGTCTACTGCTTTTTTGTGGTAAACTTTAATAATAACATGTTTTGGCAAATCAAATCGATGTACATATGTATTTTTTTTACCATTTAAAATGGTTGTCCTTCCGTTAAGAAAAAATACTGTCCTACTGATTAAAGCCAGTTAACTAGTTTTAAAAACTAATGGGCTTCATTTTTTAGTTTTTTAATTATGTAAAATGTGAAAAAAAAACTATACATGTATATACATAAATATACATAGTTAGATATATGATGATAAATGTACAAAAAAAAGAAGATTCACTCACACGATAATCTTTATGTAAAACATCACCTACAAAATTCTGTAACACTATAGTGATTTTTTGTAATTTACTTAATTGGCCATTACAGACATGCATTGTTCATGGCCGCGTCCAGAAGCTTCCACCAGTTAGCTCGTAAGAGCAATTTGATCGTCCATCAAGTTGAGAACGTCTTATGCCGCGTTTCTCACCAGCAGACACTATATTAAACACTTTTCTAGCTGGAGCGTGGACTACCAGTTTTTGCTTTATATATCTATATTGAGATGCAGGAATGAGGTGCTAATAACTATTATGTTTCTAACAGTGCGATTTCATAAAGACTGAATTTTCCGACCCAAAAATATCTTGTTTGCAGAGCCTTGCGTTAAAATCTCCTAACAAGATTATGATGCTGTGATGGGGACAGTGTTGAGCTGCTTGTTCATAGAATTCTCATAGAAAGTCTCTTTAGTTTTGTCACCCTTTTTGTCTTTGTATGTGCACAGATAAGGCTGATGTTAAAGAATTTTTGAATGCATGATCTGGTTAACTGCAAAGCCATCGCCGATTTCGAAAAAGGAAAAATCTTCACTGCTGAAGACTACGGACAGGCTAGATGAATCTTGAATCATGAACTTTATAACTTTTTCGGCGGTCGGCAGCAATTTTTGGTGTAATTCCCAGGTGTAACATGGCATATTCCAGTACCGACGGACAACCTCACGTGCAAAGATTCTCAGCACACATTTGTCTACTACGTACGGGTGAAGGCTTGGTGTGAGCAGTGAAAACCATTTGGTGAGCTGAATGCTGATGGACACATTACCTTGTATACTCACCCCTTCTGATTATTAGCATCATGAAAATTGGTATTGTGTTTATGAAAGAACATACATGGGTGTGTATATATCAACATAATAATCAGAGTTAAAAAATGTTGCACAATAATTTAAAATGTATAAAATGTGTAAGAAATTATACATATATTATATATCTATATAAAGAATCGAAGTTTAATTTGCAACTTAGAAATAGACCTAAAAGGTGGGCTCTTACATTCTTGTTTGCATATAAATGAGTGGAGAATGCTTGGAAATTTCAATTTTATAAAACTGATAAACATATTGTTTTATTTGGTTGGGAAGCACTGGCTCTCATTTAATACATTACAAAGATTTAAGCGCTCATCTTCTAATTGTAGGATAACATAAATGACAGTCAAATAACTTATATATAATTATTTTTTGAAAGTTTTCATTTATGTATTATTTAAATTTTATCGTTAAATAATAGTTATTATTTGTGTATATTTAAACATTTTTTACGAATTTCGAATTTCACTTCATAGCAGCTGCTACCTGATATTGTTGTTGTAACTTCTGTACTGTTTCACGTTGTTTGGACATATCTTTTTCAATAACATCTAACGTGTCATTCGAACTTTTCAATTCTTTCGAAATATATTCAATGCGTTTGCCAACATTCTGACGCGATTCTTCTAAATCTTGCTTAACTAGCACGGGTCCATACAACTTGTAGACTCTATTTTCAGGACCTAACAAATTTAATTCGTCGAGTACACACTTGTTTTCGTTAAGTTGACTTTCCAACAATGTACGCTGTTTTGCCAATTTAACGCAAGCTAAAACGATGGTAATTTTAATAAGTAATATTGCACATGCAATATTTGTTACTAAATACATACTTTTTTGCAAGCTTTGATAAGACTCCAATTCGGATTGCAATTTTTTTATTAGTAAAGCGCTATTTTTATCCATTATTAATTTATTTTAAGTTAATAATATTATTTTTATAAAATATTGAAACAGATGTACAAATTAAAATTTTGAGGCCACACTGCTAAATAAAAATACAATTTATCTGGAACTGTCAAACGAATAGAAAATGAATTTTTTTTTGGCATTTAATGAAAATACAACCAGGGATGTTTATTTCGTGCTATATGCTTAACTATAGCTATTAACACTCATATATGTATTTCAATAGATTATTGCTTAATCAAAGTATATTATAAAAATACATATAATAGAAATTGAAAAAAATATAACATACTAGAGTAGACTACATACACGTCTAAATCGAATAATATATTGAGATATATAGTATGTTATGAGAATTTATTATAAGAGTATAATTATTATAATAAGAATGGGAAAAGGCTATATCCAATGCATCTGAGTCAATATTCAGATATGTGGCATATATAAATATCTACATATGTGTCCCAATATATATGAGTATATAAAAATAAGGACTCAAATTGACCTTTAAAACTGATATATCACCACATTCTTGCCTGAAATTTATATAGAATCTATATTCTGCACAATCTATAGCATAGATTGCAATAATGTAAAGAAATTGTAAGCTAAAATAAAGTTTTTTGCAGTCTTGTATTTTTATATAATTTATACAATTATCACAATCTATTGAATAATACATAGTGAAAGTAACATATGTATGTATATTGTATATTATACCTGCAATGTAAAATAAAGGTTTCTTAATAAATTTTATATATAAAAAAACCTATCAAAATAGTTTTATGTTGTAGTTTTATATTGTAGTTAACTAGCGCATCTTTGTAATATATCGTTCGTTGTTATCATTTAAGTTACTAGTAATACTCATCAATATATCAAGTGAAGCACTTTAATATTTCATTTATTCAATATGTTGCTAAACAAATTTTTTCTCCTTTCTTGTGTTCTATGTTTCGGCTGTCACCTTAAACAAAGCAAGTGGAGTGACAAATATTAAACCGTGTGAGGATTTTCGCGCCGTAATTCTGTATAAAAATATAATATATAAAATTGTTAAATTTCCATTTTCTTCAAAACAAGAAGTTGCAAAAATATCTAATTTTTTAGTGTAGTAATACAAACTGGAATGTATTACAATTGGATGCAAAAATAAAACATTAATTGGTAGCGTTACCCCCGCTTGCACAGTAAGAAACGGAAAAGATGCCACCGCCAAAAAGACGAGAAAGGGATTCTACATCTACCAGCAATGGTTTACCCACATCAAGTAATGCTGCGGACTCAACAAAACTCATTGTGCATCAGCAAGAACAGGATCTTTTTCTACAGGCATTTGAAAGTGAGTTATAAATCTTAATCTCTCAATTAATTCATTCCATAGTGTTAAAAAATATTTTCCAGAGCCCACACAAATTTATCGCTTTCTTCACAGTCGTCATGGAACTAGCGTAAGTACAACTTGTTTGTGAGATAATATTAAATTTAACTAAATAAACATGTTTTTAGCCAATTTTTCTGAATCGAACACTTAGTTATATGAAGGATCGTATGTCGCGTAACCATAAAAAACGTATTAGTTTTAAGGTCAATTCGCTTTTGGATACAATCACAAAAAATCCGGAAGAATCAAATAATTTTCTTAATATAGTATTCAAAGGCGTTTTTGACAAAAGTGGGTCTTGTGATCAACTATTAAAAGCTGAACAACTTGTCTGTGTGGAGTGCACTTTATATAAAATAACAAAAAATAAACGTAAAGATAGCACATCTGATCTCCAAGAAATTTCGGTAAGGTATAAGTTGTATATTCCTTAATAATATTATTTAATAAAGTTGTGATTTTTTTTTGATATCACAACCTAAAGCATGTCATAATGTTTGAATTGCATTAAACTCTTTTTTTTTACATTAAAAGAATTTAAGCATAAAACAAAAAGAATTTATACATAAAACTTATAATGTCATATATGGCAATTTAAATTTGTTTTAATATGAAAGTAGTCTTCTGTTCGAAATTGTTTTAAATTAATAATTATTTAACCTATTTTGTTTTTTAATAAACACTAAATAACACCTTTAAGCATTTACGGGTCATTTTCTTTTGTTATTGATTAAATGAAATATAGTCCATACTTCATATGCAAATAATTAAACATCAAAACGATAGATTTTCAATTTGTTTTTTCCAATGTGTATAAAATCGGGTATTGTTAATAAAATAGGATGTAAGATAAATGGCCTGCTCCAGAACGATGACCAGTTTCTTGGTGATATTTTAAACCACTTATGTAATGATTGTTTAAACATGTTTGGTTAATTTTAACTTATCCATTATCGAAAATTTTGTTTGTTAATAAAACCATTTAACTGGAAATGCGCTTCATAACTTAAGATCATTCTTTAATTTACTAAGTTTTTATTATTCTGCATCATTGCTAGTGATTGAATGACATTTATTTGACATCCAATTTCATCAAAAAATTCATGTTTCTACTTTACATTAAAACAAATAAATACAGAAAAATTGCATACCGAGAACATGTTCTACGTACTGGAGGGACCCTGTCAGCCAGGCCAGCGATTGCCACACCGAAGAAAGAGTTGGCCCTTTTTTCGCTAGAACATTAGCAACTGCAACCGCAGCAATCAAAAACGGCTACAACAGCAAAAATTCAATGTAAATAGCAAAAACAAAAACGATGGTAATAACAAAACCTCATTGCAAAATAGTTACAAATTTTATTTTACAAAGCAACAAGCTTGCGGACCAAAAACATGTATAAAATTTGAAGGCCATTGGAATTTGGGACCAAGAAATAGTTTTCATCATCGGTTTGCGATCAAATGCGGTACTACCGCCACCACAATTTCGTGGACTATCGCAATACACAAAAATGTGATCGCAAACCGATCTCTTATACACACATTTCTATACATATGTTCATATCTTATTGATACACTGACGGACACCACCTTTTTATTTATTTATTTTATTGCTCTTCGTAACAACTTAAAAACTACTAGATTTCCCATATTTATAGAGATTGTAACTTTAGAAGTCATACAAAAATGAATATTTAATTTTTTTTAGTGTCAATCAACAAATGTTTTCTTTAACCCACAAGAGGATGTTGATGAATATTCCACAGCTAGCGTACCCGTAAAATTGATGTATCCACTTACTGATCACACCATATATAAACTGATATTTCGAATAAAGTCTTCTCCAAATGGTTTTGAAGATTATGAAAACGGCGAAAATGAAGGTAATTTTAAAATAAATGAATTCAAGAAAATATTTGCTTAATTGTATCAGTTACAGAAACACCTACTAAACGCAGTAAAATGTCTACTGAAACTTTTGGGTGTGAATTAGTTATCTTTGAGAAAAATATGCTTTACATACCTGAAGGCGATTATGAATCTGTTTTACAGGATATTCAAATTGTAAATAACAAAACTTATTCACCAAAAAAACGGGTTTGGGAAACACTGCCAGAGCACTATAAACTGGTAAAACAGGAATTTGACGCATTCGAAAAATTACCAACTATAAAATTTCGACTAATTTGGTCGACCACAGAGATACCTGCCTTTCTAAAACATCAGGAATATCTAAAAGTTGCCAGATTTTCTCAGGTTATACAAAACGGTGCGCATTATAATGTAAATGATGAAAGAAAGAATGGAATTTCAAATGATATGAAAGTAAATCACAACAATAACTGCATAAAAACTGAGAAAATACAAATAGTATATAACTTCTTGTATAGTAATAACACACGACAGCAGACAGAATATACCCAAGAAGTTAATTGTCCTTGGTGCAGTATTGATTGTTTACGTTTATCGCCATTGCTAAATCATTTAAAATTTTGTCATGCGCGTTTCAATTTTACATACCAGCCAGTGACTAACGGAGCGCAAATAGATGTTACTATAAATGACTCATATGATGGATCGTATGCGGGATCTCCACACGATTTGGCAGGTCCATCTGGTTGCTCATTTGCTCGAACATGTGGACCGGTACGCCGAGCTTCTGTTACAAATTTACTTGTGTATCGCCCGCGTAGACAGAAAACTTCATTAGATGATTTCCTAGTTTTGGATGAGGATGATTTAAGCAACCAAAGAGCTTATATAACTGGTCATAATAGGTTATTATTGTTTCTTAGAAAATATTTTTTTCATAGTTTATTTTGAAATATTTTTTGTTCAGATTATATCATCATACAGAAACATGCTTGCCAGTACATCGCAAAGAGCTTGATATTGACTCTGAAGCAGAATGTGATCCATTGTGGCTGCGTCAAAAAACTATACAAATGATTGATGAATTTTCCGACGTTAATGAAGGCGAAAAAGAACTTATGAAACTTTGGAATCTTCATGTCATGAAACACGGCTATGTCGGCGACTGTCAATTACCGCTGGCGTGTGAAATGTTTCTTGATGACAATGGAGAAGATATAATTCGAAAAAATCTCTTTCGGAATTTTATTCTTCACTTGAGCTCTTTATTTGATTATGGCCTCATTTCTCCAGAGACTTTGTATAAGACGATACAAAAACTTCAAGGTAAACTTAGTAAATATACAGAAGGTCAATGGATGATGTCAAAACAACGTGCAATTCAGTTGCAATATTGGCTAGAAGTTGGTACTTATAAACAAGATGAACAAAAGCTGAAATCAACCTACAAGCAAATACAAGCTGCAAACGTACCAAAAGTAGAAATTGTAACTAGTGCAAGCGGTGAGGCTACCTTGGATAATAAACAAATGCATCCACCTGTTAAAAGAACGGCTAAAAATGTTCGGCGTAGTAATGTGCACGCTCAAAATATAATTGCTCCAGATTTACTTGCAAATAATGGGACAAAAAACGTTGCGAAAAAATCTGTACAGCATGATGATGAACAATATCCAACCACTACCAGAGAAAGGCGTCAAACGGAAAGTATGAAAAGAAATTCCATCAACGATGATAGCGTTATGAATAGTAGAAATAAAGCTGAAAATAATGCACAGAATCAAAGTGGCAAACGTAGGCTATCTATCAAAGGTAAGTTGGTTTCAATTAATATTTTGGATTTATATTTGCGTTTCTTATATTTTCTTTAATATTCTGTACAAAAAAATCACTGTTGCAGTTTAAATATAAAAAAATATCGTTCCTTTTAGTTTTGATATATTTATTTTTTATTGCTCACTTACATTTTGGAGGCAACTGGCAAGATGTTTAGCGTAGTACTAAAAAATATAAAAATGTGTGTAGATTTTACAGAATTATTTTACATCTACGTTTAATAAAAAATATTAAATATTTAAAACAAACAAATAAAACTGAATATTTCAGCAATTTTAAAATCGCTTTAATACTATACACAATACATGAATTTAATCTTCAACATTTCTTGATTTGCCTAAATTTGCTAAATACGTCCAATGTGTTACTGATTATTACTATTTATAACTGTTTTCAGTTGCTAAAAAAAGTAGGGTAAATATTTTTTTAGAAGAATCAAGCCCATATCGTAAAATTTTGATATTTTGATGTTTCTACAATTACAATATTATTTCAAATGTTAAAAGATTAACATGAAGATAGTATATGTATGGGATAAAATAATAATTTTTATATTCAACAGTTTAACTGTCTATTGAAAAATTATATAGTGAGCAAAATCTTTCGTAATTGTTCTACATTAGATGTTTCTAAATTCAACGCAATTTATTAAGCACTAACTATATTTGCTGTTTAACCCTTCGTGGGACCCTAATTATACGTCAAAGGTCCCTAAGGTCCGCTGGGACATAATATGAAAATTGCCTATAAAATGCACTAAAAATGATTGAACACGGGCAAATTTTGGTTTTAAATTAAATATTAATTATTTTTATTGAGATATAGTCTTAATCTAATATTATTTTATTGTTCTGCTCGCTGAATCCTGGACGTTTTGCACGGCTTGCAACGGTGCATCTGCTCTTCTTCAAAATCGAAAAAGTCCCTACGGACCTTAGGGTCCCACGAAAAAAAATTGTATCCTTAAATTTAATATTTATACCAAGAGTAAATATTCTTGTTTTTAAATAATTTGAAATTTTATTCGTCAATTTTTATTTATTACGCAGTTTCTACCATTTTCATAAATTGTTTAGTTATATTTGATTTTATTACAGTATTTTTTCTTTCTGTTTCTTTTATTTTTCTTATGTAATTTATAAGGGATGTAAAGGTTACATATGATACTCATTTGTATATATATCATTTACTTTACTGATAAATCATTCGACATTTATTCATAAATTAATTCACAAAAAATACAGATCGTCTGGCTTTTGTCACAATTGAACATCATTAGTTAAACATTAAATTGTAATAATATATAAGTGTGAATAATGCAATATTTCTGATAGGTATTTTTCTTAATTATAAATAATGTGTATTACATAGTTATAAATAAGTAAAATTTAAAAGTCAAATTGTGCTATTTAGACTTAATACACCAAATATTTAAAAAGAATACAGTTCTGGAAAAATACTGAACAGCAATCACAATGATTATAAGTAATTATATTACTCAATATAAATATTAAGTTCTTTTGTTTTAAAATTCGTTCCATATTCTGTTTTTAAAAAATTGGTCATTTTTTTACACAAGTTTTTAATTCATACTAATCAAGTAACAAATTTAGATGTTAAATTTCGACTTCGAATTACAGTAGATAGGTAGGTAAGTAGGTAGACTGCTAAATGAACATACTGAAAAAACGTTCAGCAGACTTAGGCCACCGAAATATGGTAAGTGTGCTTGTACATCTCGATTACTCATTATGTTATATTTATGTACTTATGGCCAAATATAAATAATAAATTTAATAAATATTACAATTCAATATGTTATCAGTTGACAAAATGTTTATATAGCTATAGTGAACCATATTTGAAATGTTACTACTGGACACTGACACCTGCAGATTTTGAAAAGAGCAGAGTGAATAGCAATCGTCTTAAAAATTATTTTGCACTTTCGTCTGGCTTTTATCGAGCCTTAGCAAGTCCGAAAACTTGAACCTTAGAATATTACGAGGTTCAAGTTTCATAATTAGCCTTCATCTTCATTCAAGTTAATTATGAAGTCATTCTCCAGAGTTAACACAATAGACTTAACAGAATGCAGAACAACCCCTTTATTGCCCAAAAAATTATAATAATAATAGGGGCTCAAAAGAGCTTCCACTTTTCCTGATCGCTGTTCCTTTTCATTCGGCACTAATTTTTTAACTTATCAATATTTTTAAGAATTTATATTTTTTTCTATTTCCTGTAGGGCATTTGAATTTGAATTTGCATTTGAATGCATATTTTGAATTTAAACATTTATAATCCTTAGCAGTGGCGGTGTCCTTACTTACTCAATAATAGTGCAGTGCGTGGATTGGAGTTTGCGTTTATAGTAATTTTAGTACTCTAAAATAGTTAGGATAGAAATAAAATTGCATGTGTGCATATTAACAACACTATAATCCAAATCTTTTATGATATATGCACGCTGCTGAGAATTGGCAATCTATCCTTACTGAATTATTTATTTGTTTGCAGGTAACTTGTAATTTGATAAGGAATCAAAAGAAAGATGTAACCATTTGGGCGATGATTTGTTTGTTATTTTTTTATAGTACTATCTTTGATGGGTCTGCAGACAGAATTCTATTTTTGTCCAAGAATTATGTTGTTTGGATGGGATTGCTATAATGACTGCTAGTTATTTGTTAATGCTTCTTACATGTTAGCTCAGTTTCTTAAATTTGATATCTTAGGAAGCTGTTTTGTGGATGAAATATCATTCAATTTTTGGAGGATACGGTCTTAGTTACGTAATAAATTGTGTACATTATGTTCCTGTATACTTGTATTTGATGAAGTCAAGAGATTAACAACATTGAAACTAACATTAACAAGACAAAGGAAATACAAATAAATAACACCAGCCAGCAGCCATCAGTAGTCATTATTGATCAGCTAGTAGAATTTGTCAAGGAATTTGGTGGGAAAATCAGTTATCAACCACAACCAAATTCGCAACCAAACTTAAGATATTTAAAGTGTGCGTCAAATCTACGATACGACTCCAAACAATCACAAATAAAATACCTTTAGAAAAATTCAAAAATTCTGGCTTAACACCATCAGCAATTAAGGATAGTAGCGGTTAGTTCGAGAAGATGTTTGCACAAAAATGTGAATAGAACAAATTTGTATTTTACCAATTATATGTGTGTATTTTGAAAACTCTAATATTTAGACTTGTGGGCTAATCACTATTTTGAGATCATTCTAATATTAATTTTTAACTTAATTGAGATTTAAGTCTTCTAGTGTCTATTCTTCCATTATTTTATATCATTGTTTTTTTGCATTCTTTTTATTTTGCCAGAACTGTATATATATATTTACATATATTTTGTACATATGTATATTGCTCTCAAAATATTTTGATTGATTTTTAAATTAATTGTACTATCTTCTCTTTTGCACTTAAAACATAAATACCTTTACAGTTTGTATAGGTTTGTTGAATTTTTTTATTTTGTGTGCCAATATTTATGTCGCTTTCGCTCATGGTTCATCATTGATATTCATCATATCGCATTATGCCTCATCCACAAATTGCAAAGAGCTCTAAACTTACATTTGGAAGCTTTCTTTTTGTTCTTCTCAATTCTAGCAGCGGATGATGATTGTAATGATGATGTGCAGCAAAAAGATGAAATAAAAATTAATTTACCGACAATCGCTATGGATAGCGTCATTGAGGAAAAAATTGAACTTAATAATTCGGTAGAAGAAACGGTTTAGAAAAAATATATTTCAAAAATATTGTACGTTTTTCCATATTGATTTTTGCAATATGTGCTAAAGAGTGATATATTAAATATTATTGTAATATATATGAATTGTTATGTTTTATTATTAATATATTTTCGAAATTTCCTTAGATGCAAATCAATCTACCGTCAAACGAAGTCGTAGTGACACTGTAGCGAGCTTATCCGCGGTCAACAAAAACAATAATATTCAGCGTACATCATCGAAACAGATTGCAAAACGTAACATGCCACTAGCCTCTTCCCCAGCTTCCAAAACAACACTGCCAGACGTTGGACAAAAACGCCGTCAAACAATATCTTTACTGTGTGCAACTAATCCCTGTACTTCGAAATCCACGCCATTAGCAAACAAAAATGAAAAAATCAATGGTAAATCTA
>JXPL01000300.1:4063-15161 GCA_001015235.1 Sphyracephala brevicornis | reverse complement strand
TTAGTGTATAAATGAAATGAAAAAAATATTTACAATTTTATATATTTTTATTTTTTTTAAAACTAAAAATAAAAATTAGATAAAAAACAGATTAACAGTATTCAATAATTATTTGTTAAAAATTGTATAAAATGAATGAAAAAATAATAGAAACAGTGCGGAATGCACAACATAATCTTAGCGCACACAGACGGTAAACGGACACCAACTCCCTCAAATAGATTTTATGCCTTTATGGTTTTCCGTTTTATACATACATACATATATTATAATAGAGAATTCTTAGATCCACTGTGTCTTTCTAGTCGATGTAAAGTCTGCGGCACTGTTTTTGAGAACGTGCGGACAGCGTCCCACTTACTCAAGCTTTCTATCATGTACACTACAATGTTGCTTTAATTTGTGTTACCAGCCAGGGCCTCACGAAGTACAGCCCGCTCTTTAGAAAATTCAGGCACGGGGCGGAAATGTATGGTTTCGGATTATTGTGTGTTTATTTTAAGTTTACATGATTTCGTAAAATCTTCAATTGCATCAAAATCTTTTAGTAATTACTCGTTAATGCCTTTACGGGTTTGTCCGTTTTATATAATAGAGAACTATTAGATCCATTGTGTCTCTCTGGTTGACGTAAAGTTTGCGGGTTATATTATAATAGAGAATTCTTAGATCCACTATGGTCTCACAACGAGCCAATTGGCCTGTGTTTGGTTTTCACCTGGTGGCCATTTCTCTCTATCTATCTCTATTGTAATAACACAGATGATCATCTTAATACCATTATTTCAGCGAGTAGATACACAAATTTCGATGTCTTTTTCAACACTGTTTGAATTGATCGATTTCACAGCAATTGAATTAATTTGATTTAAAAATTGATTTAACAGGGTGTCGTGAAAAATACATACACACATACATATGTATGTATGTATAAGAAATATTACAAGAAATGAATTTCTATGTTTTACGATTTACGATTTGCAAGTTGAATTACTTTTATTTATTCTAGAAATATCGCGCACTCTCCAACTTGTTATTAAGACAACATGACCACTTCTCTTCGTTTTACTCTACCGTTTGTAGAGTTTTGTTGTACGTGTATTACATACAAATGCTGCGTAGCCTTGAATTGTCATAACACCAGCACTTGCAAATAAGCAGCAGATAATGTGAAAGACATGCATATGCATGTATGTGAACCGCATTTCACAGCCATTAATGCGGAAAGAACAACGCGTTTGTTGTCTTTCTTTACCAATTTGATTCAGTCAGCATGCAGCATGCAGCGACGCGCGCTAATCATGCAAATAAAAAACGAAAAACGTCAGTGGCGCCGCACAAACACACAAACATACAAACAATGGCTCGGCTTCCTAAAGCGTCAAGCCAGGCACACTTCACATTGGAAGTTGAGGACTGGAATAAAAATTTGAGCACAAACAGCAATGAGAGTGAGAGTTGAGAGTGTTTGAGCAGAATGAAATGGCAAAAAATGAAAATGGCACCAAGCAATACTTGCTCACAGCAGTCTGATCGCGTTTATGTGTTTTGTCTGTATTGTTTTGATTTTTTCTTGTTGGATTTGCTTTGTTGTTGTTTTTGTTTATTTTGTTTTTTTTTTACTTTTTTATTTTCGTTTCATACAAGTTCTACCAGTTTCATTTTCAATACGTCAATTGTGAAATAACAAACACTGTGCAACAACAACAAATGGTTGTGTGCGCATATTAACAAGAATAACAATTGTTAATAATTTTGAAATATTGTTGTAACATAAAAAATGTGTTTTTTTTTGTTGTATAATTCTGCGCATACAAGTCTAAGCATGCACGTGAGTCTACTTTAAGCCAATTTAATTACTTATTTATATAGCCCTTACAACCTTTTATTGGTCTTGGCTGAGAGAAGAGTTGCTCGCCAGATGTCTTCTTAGAGAATCCAAGCGGTGCAGCATCCTGCATTTATTTCCAATTCCGATAATTCTAATTAGTATAGTATCAGTATTCCCTATTTCAATACATACAATACTTACATACATACATACATATGTAGTTTTCTTTAATATTAGGGCACATGTGCATGTGTTTGCATTTATTCACTGGCATGTTACATATAATAATTTTTTGCTATGAATTCAAATTCATTCTATGTTTTGGAATGAACCTAAATTTCGTCTTAATTATCTATAATTTTTGTTTCATCTACTGTTGTTGCTTTCGTTGCGTTCGTTTCGATAGTTCCAATGATGTTCAGATTATTATTACACGTATGATTCATGCCACGATTCGGGGAATCCAATACACAATTCATTGCCGCGCTGTCCATTCGTCCAACCAATCTAGCGTCATTTGAACGATTCCACAGTTTAAATTTTATTATTATTATGAATTTATTTTTATTTTGTTTTTTTTTCGTGTTTAACTTATTGTTTAACAGTTGCTGCTCATGTACTTCGCCCTCCGCGTCTTATTCAGTGTGCTGCCCATCAGCTTTTGCCACTTTATTTTGCATTTTAATTAGTTTAGTTTTAACGACGCGAAACCTTTTTATGTATTTTGACTTTTTTCTTTTTGCATTTTTGTTGCTGTTTGTTTTCTTATAACAATTTGGTTTCTTGCTACCAGCGCTGCGCTCTTTGCCAGCAACAAGTGGTTAGTTTGGTACATTCAGACGTTTCGTCATTGCTAGGGTTTTATGGCTCTGCTTTTTCTGGTTCTTCTGCGTCTTTTCCTTGTACTTGTTGTGGTTGTAAATATTTATTGTTTTTGTTGTTTGTTGTTGTTTGTTGTTGCTTTTTTATAACTGCTCTCAAATATGTCTACATGTCTGCGCTTCTTCTTACTCTACAGCGGCCATCTCCCCCAGTCCACACACATCAATTTGGCTGTTTGTATGCATGTTTATTTGGTCTCAGTTTTGATTTTTGGCTGCATTTGTTTTGCATATTATATTTATGCGTATGACCTTGGAAAAAATTGGTTTTGGCACCTATCAGTGTGTCAACATTGACGTCAGAAAAATAGTTAAGCAGCAACATGAAATTGAATTTCTCCTACACTTCTTTGTTAACTCGCTCTCTTCATACATTTTTTTTTTTTTGATATTGAGACTCACCTTCTAAGCTGTGTTTGTATGAGATTAAAGTCCGGAATTTAGTCAGTAATAGATTTTGAAAATGTTTGTGTCTCAGTCCACTACAGCTATATTTTTTGACAATAGTTTCTTAGCAACCAATAGCAGTTGTAGTGTCAAGGGGCTTGAAATGAATCATTTTATTTTAGTTCATTTCAGTTCATATCAGTCAAGGCACGGACACTGTAAATACTCCATTGGAGGGCATAATAAAGGCAGAACTAATGTCTAGAATTACTTGAGAATAAACTATCTTTTCAAAATTTTGTCATTTTATTTCCGTTCGTTTTATTTTATTTTATTTCCTTTTATTTTGTTTGTTACTAGGGATAGCATAGAATGGTAAGATAGGATAGGATGATCGGATAAGTTAGATGATAAGATCGGGTAGAATAATGGGGTAGGAAATGATGGGATGATGGGACAGAATGATAGGATCAGATGATAGGATGGAATGATAAAATAGAATATGCGATAGGATAGGAAAGCATAGTATAGGATGAAAAGCTAGGATAAAAGCATAAGATGATATAACAAGATGATAAGGTAGGGTGATAGGATAGGACATTATGACAGGTAGGGTTGGATGATAGGACAGCATGATAGGATAGGATGATAGGATAATATGTTAGAATGGGATTGGACGTTAGGTGAATTTAAGTGAAAATATCTTTTTTTTTTTATTTATAGACAACATGCATTGATTGTCTACAAATAAAAAAAGATATTTAAAATAGAATGATAGAATAGGTTAGGATAGGATAGGATAGGACAGTATAGCATGAAAAGCTAGGATGAAAGATGACAAGATGATAAGGTAGGATGATGGGATAGGATATTATGACAGGATACGGTTGGATGATAGGACAGCATGATAGGATAGGATGATAGGATAGCATGATAGAATAGGATTGGATGTTAGGTGGATTTAAGTCAAAGTATCTCTTTTTTTATTTATAGACAACATGCATTGATTCTCTACAAATAAAAAAAAGATATTTCAAATAGGATGATAGGATAGGTTGGGATAGGATAGGATAGGATAGGATAGGATAGGATGAAAAGCTGGATGAAAGCATAAGATGATATGACGAGATGATAAGGTAGGATGATAGGATAGGATATTACGAAAGGTAGGTTTGGATGATAGGACAGTATGATAGAATAGGATGATAANATAGGATAGGATAGGATAGGATAGGATAGGATGAAAAGCTGGATGAAAGCATAAGATGATATGACGAGATGATAAGGTAGGATGATAGGATAGGATATTACGAAAGGTAGGTTTGGATGATAGGACAGTATGATAGAATAGGATGATAAGATAGCATGATAGAATAGGATTGGATGTTAGGTGGATTTAAGTCAAAGTATCTCTTTTTTTTATTTATAGATAATCAGCATGCATTGATTCTCTACAAATAAAAAAAGATATTTCACATTCAATATCGCGTACATTGTGGCTATTAAAAATATTTGCTGAGAAATGCTTAGATACATATTTTCGAATAATTTTGAAAATCTAGATATGAATTATGAATTATTATTATTAACTAGATATTATTATTAATTAATAATAATTATAATATCAGTATAAGACTGCTATATAACATATAACACCATGAGCTCTTTGGTTGAACGAAGACTACAGCATTGATTCTTAACTGCACCAAAATTTTTTGTCGACTTTTCGTGTGTGATGATATATATTTTTTTCAATCTCTTCCAATGTATAAATTTATACTCAACTTACTCCAAAAACTTGGGGGTTCTACTATATAATTTTATGCTTTAGTGTTTTTGGGTGGTAGTACCTGAAAATTGTCTTTGATATTAATTTTGACGAACATTGAACATATGAACTCAAAATTAATGAGCCTAGTATTTGTTGTTGTTGTTTCTGCTTTCGTAGTACTCGGTATGCTCCATTAGAAGATTTAATTCTGCGCAATCTTATCTTTACGTGAACGTATGGATACGTATGGGTTCAATATTAGTTTTTTCCAAGAGGAAGTAGTAAAATATATACCCAGGCATTTTGTTTTAATGATTTAATTATTGGGTCGCCCTTGGCGGTGCAGTTAAAGTATAATCTTAAGCTGTCTAGAATCAGGGATGTCATTTTCTGTTTTTTTTTAAGTTAGTGGATTCAGTTTGAGTTTTTATTCTGAAAGAAAGTAGTAAAATATAAACCTGAGCACTGGGATTTCATAAAGATTGGATCGCATAGTTTTCTTAGCGGTGCAGTTAAAGTATAATCTTGAGCTGTTTAGGATCTGGGATGACATTTTCTGTTTCTTTTTTTACGGCAGTGGATTCAGTATGAATTTTTATTCTGAAAGAAAGCAGTAAAATATAAATCTGCTTACTAGGATTTAATAGAGATTGAGTCGCCAAGTTCCCTTGGCGTTGCAGATAAACTACAATAAGAGATCTGGGATAGCGCTAGGTTTTTTATATGATTGGGTTAATTTTCTGTTTTTGTTTTGAAAGAGACAAGTAAAATATATGACCTAGCACTGATTTTAAATAATGATTGGGTCATTTAGTTCCCTTGAATCCTAATTATTTGCGTTTTGGATTGTCTGACGGCATAATGTTAATAGCAAAGCTTATTAAACATATTTTATAAAATAAACTCTTAAATTTTTATTAGTAAATTTTGTTAAAAATATGTATATTAATACATTTTATGAAATAAATTTAAAAATATTATTTATTGAAATACTTAAAATTAAAAAATTAAATTTTTAGGCTAACTTTTGATGCATGTTGTTTCTTATGTTCCTCCCTACTTCCTGCTCTATGATTACAACAAACTGTTTATAATTTAAAACTTATCGAATCTTAGTATATTAGAAAATGCATTTATGAAATCCTTAATTCTTGTACATATACGAGTATATACATATGCATATAACTATTTATGCTTAAAACAGTGACCTTTGAAGTCATAAAATTCTCATGTATAAAAGGATTTCCAGCAGATTTCATTTAATACAAAACAATTTTTCACAATTACAGTTGCATGTCGAGTTTTCTGCCTTCGGCAAATTTAATTAATTGATAAATGTGACATACAATATTGCGTACACAAAAAAATATGCTTTGTTATGCTCGTAGATAAGAAATGTCCTTTGAAAAACGCATAAAACAATCAAAACAGCGTAATTTTATTGATTGGAAAACTTAAAATTTAATATATAATTTTTAAATTCATTTTAATATTATTAAAAATTGTTTGCAATACTTTGTTTGTCTTAATTTGCCTTGATTATGAAATTGTTGCTAGAATTTCAAAATATTTGATAGAAAAGTGCCATGCAATTAGCTACGTGTACATATTTTTTCTCGAACTGAGTAAATTCAACGGAATTTGTAATTTTTTTAAATAGAAATTAATAATAATTTAATGCAGTTATAAATAATTATATGGAATAGTGCAGATGCAACGGCCACATGCTATCACATTACTGAGAATATTACTCATACGTCACGAATGACAATTAATTAATTCGCTTTAGCGCGAATTTAAATTGAAATTTAAAAGTTATTAAAAGTGAACATTAATTAAATAAATCAAAAATCTATGTATACGTTGTAGGCGTTAATAGGACCACATCATTCATGTCAATATTTCATGTTGATCGGTAGTTTGCTAAAATTCTCAGCTCTGCAACGACTTAATGATTCAGGTTTTTCTGCGTTTTATAAGAATGATAATTAATTTGCGCTATAAACAGTTTTTTATATTGCGAAATGTAAATAACTTAAGCGTGTCATTGATTTGTGGTTTAAAAAAAAGTTTAAACAAACAAGCTAGTAGGCATACGTCATGGAACACTAGAAAACTCTTTACTTTAACAATATTTTTTGATCTCTACCACAAATAAGTATTTTAACAAAATTATTATTGATTATTGAAAACAGAATTGAACAATTATAAATATACATATACATATATACAAGTAATACATTTTTTAAAATATGCTGCTAAGATTCTTCCACCAGTTCCATAATAAACTGCTAAAAACTAATGGAACATAGAAAAACATGGCTAGCAATTGAAAAAATGAGGTCTATAATAGAGCTGCAAGTAAAATACAATAGAATAACAGCAAATAATGAAGTCCATCTATGCTAATGAGTTCCATTATATGGTTTCAAATAATGTACAATGACGACAAAGAATAAAGTGCACCTATTTAGTACAGAGAACATAGAAAAAAATGGCAACTAAATAAATTTCCAATTTCAAATATTAAGTTTCATAACATGACTGCAAATAATGCAGAATAACAGCGTAGTGTGTAGTATATCTACACAAATTCGAATAAGAAACATAGAACATAGAGGAACATAATAATTAAATAAAAGAAAAAGAATAAAAGAATAAAAGAAACATAGAATGACAGCGAAGAAGGAAGTCAGTTGCACTTCTTCGCAAAGGGAACATAGAAAATATTCAATAAAAAACCACTTGAAAGGGTTCTATAATATGGCTGCAAGCAGTGTAGAATGACGAAGAATATCGAAGAAGAAAATATAAAACATAACCAAATGTAAGAATGGTTTCCATAATTTGGTTGCAAGTAATGTCAAATTAAGAACTTAAAAAATATAGAACATAGAAAAATATAAAAACCAATTGAAAAAACGGCTGTGAGTAATGTAGAATGACGTAGAAAAACGGCACAACTGTGCTAATTGGGCAGGGAGGACTCTGCCGCCATTGTAACCTATTGTAACCTAATGTATAATGACAGTGAGGAATGAAGTCTATCTATGCCTATTCGAAAGAAGAACTTGAGAAATACAAAACATAGAAATTGAAAGAATGAGCTGCATGATAATGAATGAGCTTTTTTTTTTGTTCTTGTGCATTTTAGTTTAGGAGTACAGAGCTCCCTATTACTACAATTTGTGTACTAAGCAAGGGTAATGGAGAGCCACTATTTATAGTTGACTCCGAACGACTGAATTATCAGAGAGTTTCTTTACTTACTTACTTTTATGGCCCTAACAACATTTTATTGGCATTGGTTGAGTAAAAAGATGAGCGCCAACTATTTCGATCTTTAGCTCACTGGCTTCAGAAAGAGATTCCATGCATTGCTGCAGCATTCTGCAGTACTTGTTGCCTTAATCGATTATGTCGAAAGTTTCTTTAAGTTTCTTTGGCAATTATTAATCTTGCTAGGATTGCGAGTGCTAGGCAAGAAATGTCCGTCGCGGGTATTGAACCACAAACCTTCGGCATGTTAGATCAGTACACTAACCACTACACTACGACGGCCAGAATTGCATAATATAGCTTTAAATAATGTAGAATGACGGTAATTGTACATTGTATATATTATTGTACATAGAACATAGCAACCAAAATAAATTCCAATTCCAAAAACCAATTAATCTCGATAATATGGCTCTGGATTAGCAACGTAGAATGTAGTGTACCTATTTATTGCTTTTCCATCTTTACGTTTATTATATTTATTAGATGAAATTAATGAACCAATAATTACTTTAAAAACCATCGGACATCAGTGATATTGATCGTATGAATATACAGATTTTCTAAATATTGAATTTGATTCCTATATAATTCCCACTAATGAATTACAAATAAATGATTTTCGAAAGAGGAACATATAGAACATAGAACATAGAAAAACAGCAACCAAATAAAACAACGANGAAATTAATGAACCAATAATTACTTTAAAAACCATCGGACATCAGTGATATTGATCGTATGAATATACAGATTTTCTAAATATTGAATTTGATTCCTATATAATTCCCACTAATGAATTACAAATAAATNNATAACAGCAAAGAAAGAGGTCCGCCTGCGCCTATTCGAAAAAAAACTTAGAATATATAGAACATACAATATAGAAACGCAAAGTAACCAATTGAAAGAACGGGTTCTATAACATGGCTACAAGTAAAGTAGAATATGGTACCACTTTCTATGGAGTTTAATGTATTGGCAGTTCATAACAACTACAATTACATAGATTCGGAACGACATACTGATATGGAATTTCTTAGCACGAATCCAGTAACCAGCTGAAATTTTACATTGTACGAAATTCATATAATTATGTATGATTTATATGAGCAGCCGTATGTCATGAAATGATATTTCTGAAATAAATGTTGTTAAAATATTATTATTATAAAATTAATTAGTTTTAATTATGACAAGCAAGTAAATAGTTTATCTAATAAAATCTTTATTGAAATAATTATTCATTTTTTAATTATATAAACACTTAACTTTTCGGCTAATCAATCGCACAATCATGAAATCAATCAAACGAAACGAATTACAAGCAATCAAATTGAAAACAAACTTTTATGATGCGAGTTGAGATAAATTTATTTCAACGAACATAATTTTATATTGTATGTGATAAAATGTTTTTTTTTTTGTAATTTTATTTTGTTAATTGGACAATTATTTGTTTACAAAATGCATTAAACAAAATTGAAACTTTACTGCCTATACAATTATTTTTCAAATAACATTGTTTCGATTTCCTGATAAGGATCATTACACTTTTATCATTACATTATTAAATACAATTTATTAAATACTTTGTATTTAACAATGTAATGATAAAAGATATTTGCATAAATTTAGTTAAAAAATGTTGTGTATTTTATGTTGCTTGTATATTGACTAAATATTTTTGATTTTTATTTTCTTTTTTTTAAGCAATATTTGCTGTTAGTGCTCTAAAAAGTAAGAGATTATTTGCATTAAGGACACTTGTATCTGGAACTCTTTGTCTTTTATTATTATTATTATTATTATTTTCTATAATGCTAAGCAGCAACATAGCGCTTGAAAATGTTTTTATTTTAGATTTGACGATTTTTTTGAACATTTCTGTTTTTATTTCAAATAAAACTTTCCAAAATGGCATGCAAGTCACCTATTGTCTCTGGCATACGACCATTCTATGTATTTAGTACCAAAAGACTGCGAAAATTGTTAATAAAACACAAAGAGTAATTTGAATCATCGAAATTAATTTTCTTCCCTGTCATGCTCGTCGGAAGGATTTCATAATGCACCACACTCCGNAACGCCTTCTAACCGAGCTAAAATATCTTCTTGACTATCATACTCGTCGCAAGAAACTCATAATGAACCACACCCCGATTATTAAAGAAAACAGTCGGAAGTGCCTTTAATTTTGACTTGGTTGACGCGGTCTTTTCGGTTTTGGCACACCTGAAAAGAGCCATTCGGATGCTTGTTGCTCTTTGTCTCATAACTCATGTCTCAGCGCCAGTTATGATGCGATTCATAAACGTTTAATCTTTTCGTGCTTCAGAAAGCAACTCATTAGCAACGTCCACTCCGCGCTGTTTTTGCATGAAATTCAGATCTTTTGCAATGAGTCGAACAGAGACGTGCGCCATTTGTAAAAAATCAGTCTATGNTTGCATCACAATTTGCTGCACTTTATTGACATCGTCATCAATCGTCGTCATCAATTGAAGCGAATGGGTTTACTGCCCTTGGCAAAGCTTCGACCACTGTGCGCNAATAATTTAATTTATTATAACAATTTATATTATTAATGTTATTATTAATACCACTCGTATGCCGTAAGTTTTGGACATGCAATTATTTGTGAATGCCTTCTCCAACATTCTAATCATTTCGGCTTAAGAAATTTCATTTACAACACAACATTCAAGACACGTTGGTTGCTTAACAAATTTAGCCATAATAAAAAACAACACGAACACAAAAGTTGTTTCACATAAATGTTCATTACTCACAAAATACTCGACATAGGTTAGGTTATTTATTATTAGTTTATTNATTATTTGTGAATGCCTTCTCCAACATTCTAATCATTTCGGCTTAAGAAATTTCATTTACAACACAACATTCAAGACACGTTGGTTGCTTAACAAATTTAGCCATAATAAAAAA
>JXPL01000276.1:1770-11914 GCA_001015235.1 Sphyracephala brevicornis | reverse complement strand
CCATCGTTTTTTTTTTTAATTTTTAGCACTGATGAGCGACGACGATAAATATAGTATGCTTGCTTTTCATTATTTTATGTAATTTTAATAAAATTTCTTTTTAATTCTGTTTATTTTAAGAAATTATAATAAAATTTCTTGCGATGCATTCAAATCAACGATATATTATGGTTAAGATTTTTTACCATATTTTTTTCATTTATTGAATTTATATAAACTTTTATAATTTGTATGTGTGTATTACGAGACCCTTGCTGATGTGTTGAATGGTGTGCTTCGGTTAGTACAATAGCACTACCTGGTATCAGGAATTTGATTATTTGCTGGCATTGCTGTAGTAGATTGTTTGTATTTATGTTGTGACTGGCCTTGATGTTGCTGCGACGGTTCTGAACCTGTAGCTGTTACGCCAGTTCCTACGATAGGAGGAGGTGGTGGACGACCACGACGTTCAATGCCTCTATCGGTAATTGCCCTTCCACCAGTACCTCCACCACCACTTACTTTCTTCTTCAATGGATATTTTTGTTGTGGAGGTTGTGTTTGTTGTGGCTTGTACTCTTCAGAAAGATCTTCTGGCGAGGTTTGTTGTTGTTGGTGCACTTGTTGACGAATATCTACACCTGTTTCCAAAGCTTGCACCGGCTCATCGGCAATAGCTTTGTCTTTTGTGGTGACTAAATTCTCACCAACGATTGAATTGTTCACCAAAGCCTTCTCATTATTTACACTATCACTGTTGGTTTCTTGTGATTCGCCTCTTTTATCATGCTCCAGATCAATGTCTAGTGAAGCACGAGCCATGGCAGACAATAGTAAGGCCTGTACAAATTGCGATCTGCAAACATAAATAAAGACAAACATAAATAAAAACTTTGCGTATAATTTGACATTTTTGGGTAACTAAACATTTTATACATTTTTGTCAGCCGCTAATCCTACAGATTTTTGATCAAATGGATGCCACTTGATATTGTTTTTAAGTAATTTTTTATATCTTCATTTGTAACCATTCTTTCTTGCTTTTAATATTACACTGGATTATACAAGCGCAATGTTCGCTTAGTGCTAGTTTTATTAATTTATAGGTGTGATATAACCAACCGCACATATCCACATATGCACATATTATACACTTTGGTGGATAAGTTGGTGCTAATAAAGGTTTTTTCAAAGTTTTTAGTTTCACCGTTTTCAGAAAATCATCAGAGTATCTTTCAGTGATATTGAGTCTAAAAGTGATAAGGCTTTTGATTTTAAGTGCTATCCTTATATGCGCATTTTGTCCTACATATNAGAAAATCATCAGAGTATCTTTCAGTGATATTCTAAAAGTCTAAAAGTGATAAGGCTTTTGATTGCTATCCTTATATGCGCATGACTTAGTCTTTGAACTAATTTTTTACCTCAAATTCGATTCTACCAAAATTGACCAAACAAATAAATACTTTATATTAAAATAACTGTTTTACTTTAAATCAGTTGCACAGGAATTAAAGCACTCGGTCAAATAAAGTCATATGTTCTTTGTAACTAAAAAAAGTATGAAATATGAAACATACCGGTCTGCACGTCTTTGTTCTGCTTCAGCGTATTCATTATCACTTAAATTCGGCTGCATTAATTTAGTAAGCAAAAATTGTGATTGCCCCTCTGCACCAGTTGCTGTCCCACCACCTGCAGCAGTGCTAGTAGCACCACCAATCTGAAGCAGAAATAAAGCCATAAAATATATTTATTATACAAAGCCAAACTATTTTCAAATCTACCTCTCTTGCATTCACACTATTTGTTGCTAAGTGTGATTGTGTTTGACTCGCACCAGAGGTATTTATTGACCACTCAGTAGCACGGCATGAACCTCCGCCGTTCACACTATTAGAGCCTGTTGTCCCACTACCAGTTAAAATGGCGCCAGGTATGTTTCCACCACTTATCACTTCTGCCATAGTTGCATTAGAGTTTGATGATGAGACTAGCGGATGAGCGCGACGGGGTAAACGCTCCAACTGCTGACGGGAGGCCTATAAAATTCAATATTGTTATGTTTGCTTATAATAAAAAGATATTCTAAAACAATAGGTACCTGTTGACGTTCCATCTGGATTTGCATTTGAATCTGTTGAAGCTGCGATGACTGAGGACCACCTCGTCGTACGCCCGATAACTGTGAAAGGAGCTCAGCAATAGGATCAACCGATTCCCGACCAGATGGCGACAACGCCGATATACCACTTGATGAACTAAAGTGCATGTTAGACCGACGAGTACGAGGACCACCTAGTGTGCGACCAGGTATACGCCGTACACCACCTCCATGTCGTATAGCTGAAGGTTCGTCGTATAGCAAGAGTTAAGGAAAATAATTTTAAATAATTTAGGCAAATACATAAAAAATCACACAAATTATTGAAGTAATTTTTGAAAAAAATTAATCAAAGGTTTTTTTAAATTTTATCAGTAATATTTTTTTAAAAGGATATCAAAAACGAAATCAACTCTCGTGGCCCTGTTCGATGTTCTAAAGTCAAATGACCGGCAAAATCATCTGTGACTACATTGGGTTCACCGCCCGGCATGCCGGCACATATTGGACAAACAACTTCCAAACTGGTTTCCGTATGCTCTGCAGTTACATGTTCTAATAATGTTATATCACTAAAGCCCATTGTTTTACAGTACGGACATGTAAAACTTTGTGGTTGATCTGTGTTGAGCATTTCACCGCCAAAAAATAGTTCAATATCAGAACGAGTTAGAATACATTGCATAGGATGATCAACTAAATGACGGGTAGATGTTACGCCCTCCTCGTAACAATCTGCACATAAATCATAATCGTAACAAATCAAACATTTATAACGCCGCCCATTAAAGTTGCTTTTAAGACATGAATCGCAGCTAACACCTGTAATAATTATAAAAACTATATTTATAAAAATGGGAAATTTTTTAAAAAAGCCACTCTGTTCTAGAAATGTTAGGAGATTAATATTATATATTTCATGTTTTTGAATTGTTAATTTTAATAAATTTGTTCGATTTTTTGAGATGGCCTGATTCAAATTCTTTATATTATATACGTATTGAGAAATTGGAAATTAAAATACCTTCATGACGACTCATTATTCAGAAAACTGAATTTGCTTGATAACCCCTCAGTAAACAGTTTTGCTGCTTTTTTTGGAATCGAACTAGGTTCAGTTAACAAGCAATGTTCTGTATCTGTTATGTATGATGCTGCAAGATACTTTTAATCATCTACGGTATTCACAGTTCATCAGCCACTTCGATATTAAACTTATTTTTAAAGAGACTCTTGCATTTAGATGAAATATAACTAAAATGACAAGAAATAAAATAATGGAATTATTTTGCAATTTGGTTTACTTTTGTTTAGAATACTGTCATCTTTTCTTTTTACTCAACATATTTTTTATTATGTCAATATACATATGTATCAATGCCTACTGAGTTTTAACATAACCAAACAATACAATATAAGGTAGCAAATTTATATTTTTTATCATAATTAAAATTTTTACAGAATGACATTTGTATAAAATTTAGATTACGCTTTCTTCATAAAGTCCCGCGTTCCATTTATATTTTATTTATATTGATTTTACACATTTTTCGAAGAAACAAGAAGCGAAAACATTAAAAATCAGCATGAGTAATTTTGATAGTATATTATTTTTATATTTTAATATAGTTTAATTTCTTATTTGACGTGGAATTTTTATTATCCTGCACTGTAAAATTTTTATTTTTAATATTTTCCTGGCAGTGAGGTTCATTCGATTCTTACCTCTTCCTTTTACTTCGGAAAAATTAAAAATGAAAAAAAAATGTATTTATTCGTTTAAAATATTCTTATAAGAGAATGTTTCTCTAGCAAATTAACAAAAGAAACTTTATTCCTTTGTTTCCTAATTTTAATTTATTTTTTAACTTTTACTTGCTATTATATTTTATTGCAAAAATTTATTTTTAACTTTTCTCGCAAAAATGTTCGTTCCTTCGTGCCCGACTCGTGCGAGTGTTGCTTCTTTTTTGTTTAGGGAATATAAGTAAAGTATTAATATAATAATTACAGATGTTTGATAACTTTATTTATATTCACCAATAACTTAAATAAATATTAAATCTAAACACTATATTTAAAGAGGGTATTAATCGAAACTAAAAAAAATTATAATTGCAAGATAGAACACGAAAGTGACGTTTAGGTTCTATTATATGAAAAGGAAAATTTACAAAAAAAGAGATAACTATATCTTATAGCAAAATGCATTTTCTTTTTTCTAATTTTTACTGCAAATTTTTTTTATTTAAACATTTTATGCATAACTAATTAAGAATGATTTAAACAATGAATTAGTTTTAAGAGAATTTTGTTAGGATTTTAATATCACGATTTTTTTTTTCAAATTTGTATATTGGGATCGTGTTCTATTAATGTGTGGAGCACAATTTATTATTATGATATTAAATAATCAATTAGAAGCATATGTAATTTCACTTTAGTTAGGAACGCATCTTGATATCAATGCATTTTAAAGATATTACTTTTTGTTATTTTCTTTTGATTTCACAATTATTATATCAAAAATCAAACATATAAGCATTTCGAATTTTTTAAAATTCAAATACTTCTTATTCTTACTGTAATCCCTTCATTCATTTCACGATAAGAATAATAATCGTACTTTTTGTTTTATTAACCAAAGTTTTGTGTATATATCTTTAACTTTCAAAATTATAATTGTCACTTGATTAATTAATCGTATACGTTGGTCTCCGATATTGATAAAACTAAATGCAAAAATAAAACAATTCCGTACAACGCAACTTTACGAGCGCTTAGTTTTATAGTAAATCTAATTGCCAAAATTTTTACGAAAGAAATTGGCTATCTCTTTCGTTCTTTCACTGACATTACATTATTTCATCTGTACACTAAAGCACTGCCAGCTTTAATTTTGAAAAAATGTACTTTTATAAGTAATAAATGACGTTGCGTTTTCATACGTGTTAAGCTATATATTTTTGGGGGGTTTATTTTTCCGTTTGGCAATACTTTTACTAGTTACAGCCAGCTTAAAGCTACCAACTGACTTGNACTTATTCTTACTGTAATCCCTTCATTCATTTCACGATAAGTATAATAGTCGTACTTTTTGTTTTATTAACCAAAGTTTTGTGTATATATCTTTAACTTTCAAAATTATAATTGTCACTTGATTAATTAATCGTATACGTTGGTCTCCGATATTGATAAAACTAAATGCAAAAATAAAACAATTCCGTACAACGCAACTTTACGAGCGCTTAGTTTTATAGTAAATCTAATTGCCAAAATTTTTACGAAAGAAATTGGCTATCTCTTTCGTTCTTTCACTGACATTACATTATTTCATCTGTACACTAAAGCACTGCCAGCTTTAAATTTGAAAAAATGTACTTTTATAAGTAATAAATGACGTTGCGTTTTCATACGTGTTAAGCTATATATTTTTGGGGGGTTTATTTTTCCGTTTGGCAATACTTTTACTAGTTACAGCCAGCTTAAAGCTACCAACTGACTTGTGTTCTGGTTGGTCCATACTATAATGCATTGCATAGAATACGGAAAGGCTTTAATACCACAAATAATGCGCAGAATGCGTACAGAGGAAAATATTGTTGATGTTGAGGAGTGTGTCTGAAGACCCGATTTATCGTCTCGCCACCGTTCACAAAAACTGTCCATTTGCCTTGTGGAATATTTCACACATGATACATAATTTAAAGCCGCATAACCATTGTTTGCGCGTTGAGTTCGCTGCATTCGCACTTGAAGATTTGGAAATAAATCCACTGTTTTACCGTACATTTTTTTTCAATAATGAACCTTCTGCACTAGTTTTTCAAAAATTAAGTTCGAAATGTCACTATCTGTGACATGTGTTCTGATCAACGATGTAAGAGCAGTGATCAACATTTTTTTTGCAAAATGTGCGATATATCTAAAAAAAAAACATTTAGTTTCAACAGTGTGATATCACATTATGAAAAATGAGTTTGGTGAGAACTTTGCATAAAGAAATGGACATGTAAAGTGACTGTCAATCCAAGATCGAGCGATATGACGCCTTNAAATCCACTGTTTTACCGTACATTTTTTTTCAATAATGAACCTTCTGCACTAGTTTTTCAAAAATGAAGTTCGAAATGTCACTATCTGTGACATGTGTTCTGATCAACGATGTGAGAGCAGTGATCAACATTTTTTTTCCAAAATGTGCGATATATCTTAAAAAAAAACATTTAGTTTCAACAGTGTGATATCACATTATGAAAAATGAGNACGATGTGAGAGCAGTGATCAACATTTTTTTTGCAAAATGTGCCATATATCTAAAAAAAAAACATTTAGTTTCAACAGTGTGATATCACATTATGAAAAATGAGTTTGGTGAGAACTTTGCATAAAGAAATGGACCTGCAAAGTGGCTGTCAATTCAAGATCGAGCAAAATGACGCCTCTAATGGAATACTAGAAATCATTGGACTATACGGTTAACCAAACTACAATTTCAGTCTTGGAAGCGACATTGAAAGCGCTATTGCTTGAGATATTATTACAAAATTTCTCTGTCAGGATGCAGTTCCTTAGACACTCCATGATACTAAANGTTTGGTGAGAACTTTGCATAAAGAAATGGACCTGCAAAGTGGCTGTCAATTCAAGATCGAGCAAAATGACGCCTCTAATGGAATACTAGAAATCATTGGACTATACGGTTAACCAAACTACAATTTCAGTCTTGGAAGCGACATTGAAAGCGCTATTGCTTGAGATATTATTACAAAATTTCTCTGTCAGGATGCAGTTCCTTAGACACTCCATGATACTAAAATTTTTTCAACGTTAATGAAGGAAAATTATGGAATAAAAAATAAATCAATAAATTAATAAAAATTAACTCATCGAATAATTTTTGTTTTAAAAAAACTATATTTACATAAGTATATACTAAATTATTGCTTCAATATATGTACATACATATCTATTACTAATATCCAAATTATTAACAGTATATATTAACAATACTCTTTATATATTAAACAGTTTAAACATAGGTAAATGTCTCAAAGACCAAAAAGCCACTGGTAATATTCCTAAAAAGGGACCTTTGCTTATTACAAAAAGTTCTTGTTATTCAATTGAATACCAAAATTATCATTAGTCAAAAGGTTTTCTCTCGTTTTTGTCACGTTATTCCCCCTCACGTTATTATACCAAAATGGCCATACACATAAGTATACAACAATCTAAGAGAGATTTCAAATTAAACCTTTGTTAATAAAAATGTAAACACAAAATCATAAAAAATAAATATATGTATTTTAAGTGTTATAATAATAGTAGTAATTTCTAATAATTAGAAATATCTTTTATAAATTATCATCTTTATTGGAAAATGTAGCAATAAATAACATTATACCTTATAATACCAAAATAGATCACCAATTTTATTAAAGTATGGTATACACATATATATTCTTTTATATATATTATATGCTCATATGTATGTGGTTTTTTTTTTCTTATATTTAACAATATAAAGCATATATTCTTTTGTAATATTGAAGCTACATTTAGATATTACAATAATTTTATGTACCCTTATCAACGAATAATAGATTTTTTGTTAAGTTAACTTTATTTAATATCCTTACAGTTATTACAAAAATGTATCTGTCCGATAAGTTTTCAATTATACGTAGTTTTATAACATAACAATATCCGTAACACAATTTACAATAATGTTGTCACGCGTTATTTATGTATATTTC
Organism: Sphyracephala brevicornis; assembly: GCA_001015235.1. Lineage (NCBI taxonomy): Eukaryota > Metazoa > Arthropoda > Insecta > Diptera > Diopsidae > Sphyracephala > Sphyracephala brevicornis. The sequence continues at coordinate 4,069 of JXPL01000276.1, read as the reverse complement.
AAACCATTTAAATATATTTAGTTAAGATCCCAATATTTGGTGCATAAACAACATTTTATTTTTATTTAATGAGTTTTGCTTTTTGCATTTAACAAAAAATTATGTTGGTAATTTATTTAAAAAATTTTACGGATTTTAGGAAGGCTGTTAAAGTTTTCGTAAAAGATATTAGAATAATAAAATATATCAAGAATTTGAATGTGATTATTTAAAATAAGCAAAAGTTTTTAAAGAATAATGCTTAATCCAAGTCCTCATTATCGTTTTCAAAAGTAAACACATTATTTGGTTGAGTTTGACTAGATGCACCGCCAGATTGAGTATTAGCAGCATTTGTTGCAGTGCTACTAGTACTATTTCCACCAACTCGGGAACCGGTAGGTCCACTCGATGCAGTTCCACGCAAAGGGCTATTAATGTTATTTGTGGAGTTTGTATTTCCACCGTCGTTATTTACTTCAAACATTTCAGTATCATCAATTGTATCATTTCCGGCAAGAGACTTACGGCAAATAGGGCAAGTACCATGCAGATCCAACCATGGCACAATGCAATTTTCATGATACAAGTGTAAGCATGGCAACTTACGAACCGTTTCCTTTAAACCAAAATCCTCCCAACACACTGAGCATTGTAATTTTCGTTCAACCTCTTCCGCTGTAACCTCGTGCTTTGGAATTTCAGCAATTTTATCTTTAGGCAAAGGTGGTGGACCTGATGTTTCTATTTGGTTAAGCAATTGAGTCACAATTGTGTCAATACCTTCTCGTCCCCAAGCATAATCGCCTGGGTTGCCCATGAAAAACATTGGCGAGTTTCCAAAACCTATTCCTTCGCCTCCAGAAATAGAATGTAAAAAGTCAAGTAACACATTGTCCAAGCGATCTAAATTTTGTCCACGTACACGACCACCACCAGTATTACCACGACCACCATTGCCGCTGCTTCCGCCACCTATTGTAATGACATTACCGCGTCGACTTCCTGGGTCAATTGATATCTCAACATTAGGACCATTGCGGGACATAAGAAATGTAGCAATTTCACCGCGTAAAGCTTCCAAATCTGATAGTCGAGAATTACTGGCTCCACTATTTGAAGTATTGCTACTTGCTTCAACAGAAGCATTACTGCCGCTTGGTTGAGGAGTTGCAGGCAGCTCTTCAACAAAACCTCCAGAACACAAAGGACAAATAAAATCTGTATTAGGAACGATGTTAATCTCTACGTTACAAATGTGACAATAATAACGCTGAGCCTCCGCAGGGCGTTCCCCAGCAACCGCCTCGGCCATCGTTGTCGATGTATTGCTCGGTGGAGGCGGGTTGTTTTCGTTCGTTTCAGACGACGTTTTAAATTTCTTTATTTATACCGAAACACAATAGTTTTAATTTTCTTAAACTTTTAACAAGTTTGTTGCGGAAATATATTCATTTACTAAAACTGCTGTCAAATTTTTTCTTATGATTATGTGTAATATCTAAAATGATATGTTTGTTATATATTGATTTTCCAAACTGTTCAAATGTTAAATATATGTTCTTACTTGTAATTATAGCAGCAGACTTTAATATGTTATCCCAAATTCTTCACTCGCAAACTGTTTCCAATCGCCAAAAAGTTTAATAAGTTTACTGTAGTTTTTGCAAATGTCAAACAGAAATAAATTTTCGTTTATACTATACCAATAGGATTAAAAAATTTTGTTTGTACCGTACAAATTGTGGGCTACCACCATTAAATTTTTCCGTAAATTTGAATAAAAATTTTAATAATCCTGAAATTCAACATGTTGCTAACATTTTCATTATATAATATACTATTTTCATTTTAAATTTATTTTTAAATGATTATACATCTATTAAAACACAGCTAGCTACATATGAATGTGTTGATGACATTCATTAGGGGTATTCCCGTAAGAGTGTAAACAAGGTAAGTGTACAAACTTGAAAACAGCTGACAAAATTTAATGGAGAAAAGTTCGCACAGTTTACGAGTCGAATTTTCGCAATCGCGCAGTTAAGCATGTAAATCGGTAATTTGACAGTTTGAGCAGGGTTCCCTTATTAATTTTTTAAGGTTTATTTTTTAGTATGTTTTGTAAAGGAAAGTAACGCAGCTGAATATAATGAAAAATTTACAATGCCAAANTTAAGCATGTAAATCGGTAATTTGACAGTTTGAGCAGGGTTCCCTTATTAATTTTTTAAGGTTTATTTTTTAGTATGTTTTGTAAAGGAAAGTAACGCAGCTGAATATAATGAAAAATTTACAATGCCAAAAATAAGTATAAAAA
>JXPL01000205.1:461-11161 GCA_001015235.1 Sphyracephala brevicornis | reverse complement strand
AGGTCCTGAACTTTTAGCTCTTAAGATAAATTAAAAACAAGTTATATATTATACTGTGAATAAAATTGAAATTGAATTAACCTTTTAGCATTCAAACATAAATTCTTTAAATTTGTCTCTTTATTCGAAACTGTAACAAATTTAATATGCTTTTATCAACTGTGTAAGTACATATTTCAATGGAAAAAAATAAAATTTATAATAATGTTATGAGAAAATTCGTACAAAAATATTGTTATCCTCTTGTTATCCTAGCAAGCATTCAACGCAAATTCCTTCACGTTCTTATTCCGTATTATTCGTTTTTTTAATTGTACGAAAAAACAGAGCATTTGTGGACGGCCAAGAAAGCATGAAAAACGGCTTCAGTACAAAAAAAAAAAAAGGAAAATTATAATAGAAAATAAAATAAAATCAGTAAAATAGAAAAATAATATGATTTGAGTAAGAAGATAACGAAACAACATGGATTATAAGAAACATAAACTGATTTACGTTTTAAAATTTCAAAATTATTTTCCACATTTTTACATATATTTCAGCAAAATAAGTATAAAATTAAAGCAGTAAATAGCAGAATCTTTGATTAAACCGCTAACTTAATATGTTGTTGATAATTGGAATCAATAACATTTATAGTATTTACCAGAAAAGTGTTCATCCTCAATTAGAAGTGCAATTGAAGGAACAGTTGCAACGGGGTTTTTGATTTCAATTAGCAAACGAAAAGAAATTATAGCAAAATATTAAGTTTTTGCATCATAAGATAGGAAAATATATTTATTATGCTTAAAAATGTTGACACAAAACTGTTAAGGGATTTAAAATATGGATGCTAATCACAACTAACACTGATACTCGACAGCTCTAATGTAATTGGGATTTATAGTTTATAATAATTATACTTATAAACTTACTATTACTAAAGACATGTCCTCGCATATATGTGTTAACAGCATTCTAATCACACAAATGTAAAATTCTTAATGCAATGAATTAACAATGCAAAAAGATTTAAAGCTTAAGCAGAAAACTGCTAGAGCTACTGCACACTAACACATTTGAAACCAAAAACAAATCAGGAATACTTTGACTCTTAGTGCTGCAATATAGTCATGAAGTTTCCTTAAAATTTTAGTTGATTTTAATACCACTCGGAATAAATGGTACGTTAAAGGTTAGAGGAGAATATGGGTAGGATGGTCCAGTAGAGATCGAAAGCCATCTGTGCCACTCATACTAAAAAGTACTTTGTGCTTTTCCGACAGATTGAAGCGAGATATAGGATAGGAAAGTTGAGAATGGTAAAGTAAAGAAAGGAAAGAGGGGATGATACTTTATTCTTCGCTAAGCCTCCCCGTCTCCCCATTGTGAAGGACGCGAAGAAAAAGTGTGTACTACGTTCATTCGCACTCATTCACTTCCAAGCGTACGCAGTAGTGTTCTCAAAATGATTGGGCAACAACTTAGCAGATGTTCTGTAGAGTCCGCTTTTTCGAAACAGGCCGCGCATGTGTTGCTCGCCTGTTCAGTGCAACTTGATTAAACCAATAAGAGACCATAAGTCTTTTTTTTAAAACGAAGAANCAGTGCAACTTGATTAAACCAATAAGAGACCATAAGTCTTTTTTTTAAAACGAAGAAGAAATTCAGACATTCTCTTACTGGGTTCTTTCACAAAGTGTTTAATGAAGTGGCATTCACTTGAGGATGTTCAACGTTTCTCACAGGCACTAGAGGTATGGTGCGCAATCCACCCTGCCAATCCAGCCGTACTGACCTTAATTAGTGGTTCAGATCCCATGAGCTCTGATTTGCCAATCATCGGCCATTTCATTTCCCTGGATCTCACAGTATTCTGTTAGCCTTTTACTCTTTTACTACTTGAGATCACATTGACTTTGATCTTAGATTCGCTGAACAAGATCGATATTGTGCTTGGAATCTCAAAAGCTTTCAGAGCTGTCTGACTGTCACTTCAGATAACTATCGTTTCCCCAATTCATCCTTTCTGGATAATCCAGCAGCAACGTTTAAAATGGCGAAAATCATCACTTGGAATACTTTCGTCATTTCAGGCATTGCAATTGTGTATCTCATGTCATCATCGAGATACCATTCAACCCCAGCTTCATTTGATGTTTTAGAACTGACTGTGTGTTTCTGAAATTGCTCCTGGGTCGCTATATTTTTCACGTTTGGGGAACTTCACCGCCTACAATGTAGTCATTGGGCAGTTCCCTGGCAATTTCTGTATGAATAATACCCAGTTTACAAGAACACACTTCTTGGTTTTTAGGACTACAAGCTTCTGCTCTCTCTTTCTGGTGGACGAAAATATCCAAAGTTGGAAGATTGAGCAGAACATTCATGACATCCTTAGAAGTGATGCTCATAGCACCTGTGTTGTTGAAACATATGCTTCCAGGCAGCCGAGTCATTTGGAAGGTGCCAGACTTAACCACAGCCGCCTACACAAGACCACCGAGGCACATGTCACTGGGACGTGCCTTTTGAAAAAGTTGTTGTTAAAACAGTTATTGTTAATGCAGTACGCGGTAATCCGAACTACAAGTCAACATTCTGATCTTTATTATTAACAGATCAAAACTACATTTTAGACAACTTGAGAAAACATTGCACTGTTGAGAACAAAGTTTACCATTCACCAATAATCCTCTAACAGCCCTCAACTGGAAAACAATATTCGAGATCAAATTCGTGAAATTGAAGTGCTAATTAAAAAATAAAAAAAGGCGTGGTGCACATTTGAATGGTATTGCTGTTCAGATTTAATGGTAATATATCAATCTAACATTACACATCATACAACGAAATAAAAATCGTGAACATANTAAAAAATAAAAAAAGGCGTGGTGCACATGGTATTGCTGTTCCGATTTAATGGTAATATATCAATCTAACATTACACATCATACAACGAAATAAAAATCGTGAACATATGTGTATTTAAAAACATCCTTGCTGCTTTTAATTCAAAATTGCTTCAAAATTGTTTCAATTTCCTTCTTAGCGTACAGTTTAAGTGCAACTCTATTATATAACTTGTTTCTAGGTATATTGTGCACTTGTGATTCTATATGTGATTTATTCACCATTGTTCCATAAAGAACTACTACGTTTAAATGTGTTTAAGGTACAAATAACTGATTTATTTCCATGAAATTTAAGTTGGAAATGCAATGTTTCACTCTTGGTAAAAGTAAAATAATGGCCAAGCCAATTGAATGATTTCAGTTATATAGCAGCGCCTTGCAGTTTATAATTCCAGACAGCTCGAAAAAACAAGTTTCAAACTTCCTACTAATACACCTTAAATCTGGAGCAAAAACAATAATATGCAAAATAAATTTCAACTTTCGGTCAAAAAGTTGAATAACAGAACGGAAATAAAGCAACCAGAAATGACAAAAAAAGAAGGAAATATGCACGCTCATTGGTGTCATAAAGCGGTTGGTTGTACCGCAAAACTTTTCCAAAAACAATCACCTTTCTTGAAACTGAAAAAATAAAGTTGGAAACTTTTGTTGACTGTCAAATGAAATAAAAAGGAAGAGAGATTTGAAATTGAATAGCACAATTCCACAGAAAATTTATAAAATATTTATTAATTAAATTTTGTTATAATGTCAACTCCGGGTTAAGGGGCATGAAAATTGGTTTTGTAGAACACAATTGTTTAACTTTTTGATTCAATAAAATAAAAATATATGAGTTTTAATAATTCAAACTAAATTTAAGACGAACTAAATGTGATTACTATAGCAATCAGCTGTCATTCTGTTCGAAACTATTGTACGCCACTAATTATGCATACAATTTTTGTTGTAATTTTAAGAAATTGATATTTATATGGAATTCGTTTATAATTTGTATTTATATGGGATTTGTTTAAAGGTAAAATCAAATATTTGTAATCGTGCTATTTATTGATCAGCCATTTGCTCAAAAAAATATAGGTTTATTAGTATGATAATGTTTAGAATACCAATACCCTTGTTCAGTACACAATGGTAGTGGTAGAGAGCAATATACTGGTATACCGAAGTGCAGAAGGACAGAAAAAAAAATAAGATTGTTTGTTATTTGTAGGAACTTCATTTATGGCATATGATCGAAAATTAACTCATTTCATTGTAAAAGTTCCGCAGTGTACAAGGACAAAAAAAAAAGTTTTAGCATTGACCTGCATTTACCATTTGAAATTCGGCAATTTTTAAAACAACAATTGAATTCTTAATTTTTTTTTTGTTGAATTTTTAAAATAAAATGTTCATCTTATGATTCAGTTTAAAATATTTCACATTCAATTGTCTTAAATTTAACCGACTTTATTGTTTACTAGAATCAATACTAGAACTTCTATCAGATACAAAATTTCTATTTTACAAGCCAATCCTTAGAAAAATTTGGACCAACCAGATTTAACAGCAGCTAAGACGAAATTCGATACCATCGAATGATTTCAAACGAAAAGCCTGAGAAAGTTCACGGGTACTACTGCATATATCAGCAATCGAATAAAACGGAAGGATCTGTATTAGATACAAATATGCCAAATATGACGGGAAGAAATTAAAAATTGAGACCGAAAGAACTATGATCTTATTTATGCATAAGAAAAAACTGGTGGCGCATCTCACCTTGTATCACTCTGCGAATCATACTTTTTAATATTTTGTTGAAAAGCGATTGTGGGTGCTGGTTGTGGACAAAACTTTCGCGCTCGAAATTTCCACAATCTGGGTAAAGTAATCACATGCTAGAGCCTGCTCTCTGGTCTGGCCTGGTATCAGATTCAATCAGAACCTCAGTTTCTTTCGAAAGAAATAAAGACTTGGCTATAGTCCAAATTTAGGTTCTGCAATCTGGTGTTGATGTTTCAGTACAATAAGATAACAACTGTATTCTTACTGTTAGTTCGTCTTCAACTGCAACGAAAATTTAGTAGCGATAATAGCAAACGGAGAAGAAAGAAGAAAGAATGTGAGTAAATGCCGTGCAGACTCAACCTCATAGTGTGCTTCACACACGGTTGGGTACAATGCGCCCAGCAACGCCCCTTTACAGCAAGCTCCTCAGGTACCAATGAAGCCATGTAATTTGGCATGGACACCTTCCTTAGTGAGCGGTGAGGCCTATTTAAAACCTCTGCTGTTCGAAAGGTCACAGAGCTCAGTTGCAGTGCTACTCCACGCCGTACATAAACTACTCCCCGCAATTGAGGACTACTATTTACTCGATTGTGCCTGACTCCAGTAGTAAGTCTCTAGTCAGACCTCGCAGTCGTAGCCACTACCAGTTAAGCTCCAAAAAGCTCGGGGCTGGCCGCCGTTGATATGAAGAGAATATTGCGGACTGAAGATTAAGACGAACAACATGGATGGGATTAGGAACATGGCCGGAAAACTAATTACCTCCAAAAAAGAGGTACGACTGCTGCCAGCGGGTAATAAGTTAACACCGCCCTTTGAATGCCTCGGTAGCGAACGAACTAATACCATAACACACGACTTACGTCATAGATCTCGTTCACGCACCTCTCATAAATACTAGTAAGGTCTCGAATGTCAGCGTTCAATGGACATTCGCAAAGAACATACATGATCAATCTGGCCGCATTGACACTGTTGGGCAAAGCTCTCTTCTAACCAGACTCCAGTCGGATGTAACATCTCTTCGCAATAGTTCATTAACATCTAAAAGCTTACTTTTGATCCGAAACAGGTAAGTACGGAAACACATTCTCTCGCCAATGGTTATTCCCATGTACTCGACAACTGTCACATACTTGAGAGCAACCGAATTCAGTCTGACAATAGGATGACGGTTCTGTGACAACCTGTCTTTCAGCAACATTGTTACAGGCTTGTCGTTTCCCACGAATACACCTACAGTTATCAATCACTGAGAAATAGTTTTCGTAACTTCACTATTCACCAGCTCAATGTCTTATCTACAGTATCACTCTTGCATACCAGTTTCAATAATTTATCAAGCACCGTAAAAAGTACCAAGTCTCGACTGGCTTCTCTAAGCCATATATATATATACATCCTCCAAATTCGTAATTCTATTCCCCCTACTTTGTAAGTACATATATGCACACACACTTTTTGACAGTCTTCGACTAATATGGCTAATATATTGTTTATTTTTCTTTTCAATATGTTTCAAGTTTAAAAATCTAGCAGCACTCGCCAACTTTAGTGACTTTTAGTGTCAGTTTCCAATATAAATAATGACTCCTTGCCTCAGATATACACACCACTACAGATGCTCCTTTCGTTTACTGGACACGGTATTGGAAAATGGTATGGTAACTTAGGGATGGCGATTGAGATATTCCTTTCAAATGTGCATATATCCCTTGTTCTTGTTCACATCTTACCGAAAAGCACGCTCTTAAAAAAGGAGGCCTCAGCAGTTTTGAGCTGAGGTCCTTAACCGGGTACTTTACACGAAAACTAATGTTAAAAATATAGTGCAATTCATATTCATACACTTAAGAAAATCCTTTAAAAACAAACTAAACATACACATATAGCTGGGCTTAACAACAAACATGTTTATATATTAGCAAGTTTGTCGAAGCTTAGTTCTAACTATATGATTTATTTAAAAGCCTATTTAAGGAACATATCTATAGTCAATTTTAAATCTCACTTACTTTCCATAAAATTATATCGAAAACTTCATTCGGCATCGAAATCGACATAGAAAACTGAAAGTCCTTTCATATCGTGAATAAAATTAAAATCGTCCTCAGCTGTAATGCACAACGCGAAGTACTGTTATGAAATTCTAAAATTCAAAAATTCAAATTAAATTTTAGACGATTTTCAGTATATTTCACACCATAAAAATAAATTTCATTTTTTTTAAATTCATAGTAGACATATTTTCTTGTATCTAAACTTGTAATCAATATGAAATAAGTTGTTACAATCAAATATAGAAAAAAGTGTATTTTTAGAGAATTATTATCTTTCGGGATTGGGAAAAGAAATTCATTAGATACTAAAATTTTTGCAAGCGTGTGCTATTCGAAATTCTAAAATGGACCCCCAAGAGCGTAATTTTCATTCAGAAGACTTGCATCGTCGTTTGGGTGGCACGTCTACTCAGACTGTTGCATCACAAGCAACAAGTGAAGATGATAGTGAAGATACACTTGATATGGAAGATAATTCACTAGCAAATAAGCATTCGACACACAAATTGGTATTTTTTCTGTATAACACAGACAGTGAAGACATACCGCAATCGATCACATCCAATTCAATATTGACAGATCCGAAAACATCAATCACTGGGCAAAACTTTAACCGTAACCGCGTCGTACATGTTAGCATACCCAAAAGCACTGCCGCTATTACCTCAAAGGAAAGGCAAGGCCATCAACCGCAAGCCAACTCGCATAAGAAAGTGGACAAATTTGTACAAACGGAGGAATTGAACCTGTTGAATGCGAAGACTATCAAGCAATATAAGTCAAATCGTGCCAAAGGAGTTCCAGAACATGTAGGCTCCAAGGCTGTGACTACAAATTTAAAATCTCAGGTATCAAATGAACCACGCCCGCTACCTCAGAAGCGTGGTTCTAATTGGTTAATAAGAGCTGCAGGTGAATATTTCTGAAATTTAGTTTTTATGTTTCATTTTAATACTATGGNACAAATTTGTACAAACGGAGGAATTGAACCTGTTGAATGCGAAGACTATCAAGCAATATAAGTCAAATCGTGCCAAAGGAGTTCCAGAACATGTAGGCTCCAAGGCTGTGACTACAAATTTAAAATCTCAGGTATCAAATGAACCACGCCCGCTACCTCAGAAGCGTGGTTCTAATTGGTTAATAAGAGCTGCAGGTGAATATTTCTGAAATTTAGTTTTTATGTTTCATTTTAATACTATGGTATTTTATTTCAGCTGTTGTAACTGGCATTATGGTAATACTAGTTTTGTATTTCGCTGTAAGCTCCATATGGGAGCCTTATTCGAATCGCAGTGTAGATTTATGGAGTGTTAGAAACACATCTGGTATGTCCGACTATAACCACGTCGTAAATTTGTGGAATCTACTCCTTCAAATCTTCTTTTAAAAATTACAACTAATAATTTGGGGACCATCGACGTTCGGATGCAAAAATGTTTAAACTAAATTTTGAAAATCTCATTTAGTTATGAATTTATATACAAATTCTAATTTTTTCGGTTTATAGCAAATTTTTCAAATAAAAGTTAAATTTTTGAATTTGATTTTGGCAGAAAAATATTTTGTAGTACATACGAGTAATACAGGCTGAAAAATTTCGATCAACTTTTTGGTTAAGAGAAGTTGGAAACATTTATTACAGTATTTTTGTTAATGAAAATCGGAACTGATCCCTGAAAATNTAGATTTTTATACTTGAAACGAACTTAAGAGATAACAAATAGAATAAATATAAAAAAACAGTNTAAATATTGAAAATAATTAACAAGGGATATAAGATGTTGGCATGTAAGCATGCTTATAAGGGGACTTCTGCTAGATTTTTATACTTGAAACGAACTTAAGAGATAACAAATAGAATAAATATAAAAAAACAGTATATTGGCCATATTAGTCGAAGACGGCCAAAAAATGTGTGTGCGTATATATATGTACTAAGACTAAAGTGATAGGGAGGAAAGGAATTGGAAATTTAGAATCAGCTTTGAAAACTAGCTCAGTGTCTCTTTTCAGTTGCTCTTGTCCAAATCCTGTTTATAAGCTCCTTTTTTGGTCTTGGCTGAGCATTTCAGCTTAGTACGTTTTTTGCAAGATGTAAACATTTTTATATGAGTGCAGTGCATCAGTGAGTGAGGCATCGATTACTACTTTAATGTTAGAGAGCACTATACTCCTATACTACAGTGGATGAGGAAAAAATAAATTTAGTAGTCGTGGGTGATAGGTGGATAAGAAATCAGAATATTGATTCGGGTATGCTGGTGAATGATTATCTAAGTGCCTTGTGTGGGCCCCTCTAGGTGTGCGGTGGAGTATTAAAAGATTTTCTTTAATTAACTATATTTCTAGTGATCTGTCAGCGGCACTGATTAAAGTCTCGTTACTAGGGAGACTACAGAAGCAGTTGTGACCTTTGCCTAACTCCCAAGAGATGACAAAACCGTTCCTCCAACTAAAGTCTAAGGACGTCTTGACTTTTGGTGAGTCAAGAAGCAATATCTGATGGTCGGTTCCGATGTGAATGATCACCACACAATATGGAACAGTAGCAAATTTCACCAAAAGAAGATTAATACTTGTGCGGTGAACGGCATTCGGACGACTGCAATCAATTCAAGATTAAGTCAGTAGGTGGAGCAAAATACTGCATAACTTTTATCGAAGAAGGAAAGCAAGGATTTTTCGTATATGCATATATATTGTACAATAAAGAAAGAAAATTAAGCCTTTGAATAGTTTTAGCAATTTCAACTGCATGCTGTGCGAGAACGGGCTGTGAAAATAGAACCTTACGATCTGATAACGGACTGGAATATGTTAATTCAGAACTTAAGGCTATTTGCAGCAAGCAGTGTAAAGAGGCAGTTAACCGTACAATATACAGACTTTTTGACAAAAAAATGCAGAAGGTGACAGTACTGCGATGTTTTGTTTCATTAACAATCATTTTAATAAAATCAACCAACAAAGACAGCAGGAGCAGCAACCTAACCCGAACGACATCCAATTCATTTCTTCGCAAGTTTCGGGAGACGACCCGCCGGCAGACGGATAATGTAAAAAGGCTCTAACAGTAGAAAGTTGTAAGATGTAAGAAAATGTGTCAAAGTCAATTGAACACAGTGGCAATGGTGCTGTTGTTGAGGGAATTGAGCGAGAACATATTGAAATGTTAAATCAGCTGATTCAGTGAGTATCAAGAATGGCTTAATAGTGACGTACCCAAATATTTTCGAAGTGATTACCTTGGTGGGGGAGGGGAGGGGAGGGTTTGAGGAGTCAATGTAAAGTTTCTGAATGTATTCAACTTGTAGAACGCCAGTACGATCTTTGTTCTTCTCTTTCCAAGTTGACACACAGCCTCCACGTGGCCCCCTCTGGATGTCTGTCTAGTACCCACTGGGCAGGTAACTAATGTGTGCAGCGTGTCCCCCAGGACATTAAATTCGGGTTGCACGTAATGTTTGGCAACCACTGTATAAAACGGGTGCCTTCGCATTATTTATATTTTACTCTTACATGTTTTTACATTAATGAATTGTGTATGTGGAGGGGAGAGTTTGAGGAGACAATGTAAAGTTTCTGATTGTATTCAACTTGTAGAATGCCAGTACGATCTTTGTCCTTCTCTTTCCAAGTTGACACACAGCCTCCACGTGGCTCTCTCTGGATGTCTGTCTAGTACCTNCAGCGTGTCTCCCAGGACATTAAATTCGGGTTTCGAGTTTGGTACCCACTGTATAAAACGGAGCTNTAAAGGACTACGATTTGAGGATATGCACCTGGAATGTCCGAACCCTCCATAGGGAAGGCGCCTCTATCCAACTGGCGGAAGCCCTCACTAATGTAAGGCTGACATCACCGCCATCCAGGCGATGCGATGGATAGGACAAGGCTGCTCGAGAAGAGCAACTTGTGATATCTACTTCAGCTGTCATATGGAGAAGCGCGAGTTCGGATG
>JXPL01000185.1:0-10303 GCA_001015235.1 Sphyracephala brevicornis | reverse complement strand
ATGTACGAATCATGCATCAAGTTGCATGAAGTTCGCTTACGATTCGTTAAGAATTGCCAGCTCGGGTGTTATGTACAATTCGCAGTCATCATAATTTAACCTTCAATTTTGTGTTCTATGATTTTTTTGCATTCATCAAACGAATTTGTCTTTCTGAGTAATTGCCGCTTAATTCGTTTATAAATAATAAACCAATTTGTTAATTCACAAATTTCACTCGCCGCAGTCTAATCTATGAGTTAATAATATTATTTTTTATATATTAAACATTCGTTTCTTACAAAAAGCAAATATTTTCAAATTTTTGAGAAATTAAATTTTAGACAAAAATTTTCTTAGATTGCAACGAAAAATTCATGAAAATTCATGAAAATGACTACACATACAAGCGCGCAATCGATATGTGTTGGTTTATATGTATATATGTATATATGTGAATTGCTAAGAACGTGAAACGTTGTGATATCTTATCAATAAAATCAGTATTTTTTTTAAATAACTTCGTTTTCTTTCGTTTTCGCTATAAAAATAAATAAATAAACCCAATTTCGAGGTTATTGTCATCAAGGCCGTTGGTTGTTATTGTAATATTGTTTATACGAATATAACGCAATATAAAGTTGATCTTTACACTGTTGTTGTTGCAAATGTTGTTGTGAATTCTTATTGGTTTTTCATTTCTATTACATTAATATTATATTGATAGATTGCAAAAATTATTGACAACATGCAAAGAGCATAAATGGTTTCTCTCTGTCTAATAATTGGCAAAGAATTAATTTGTTACTTTGTTTATTTTTCTTACTAAAAGTACAATAAAAAAGTTTAATAAAATACAAAAATTAAGTATTGAATATGTATAATCATAATTTTTTAGAGTTCCGTCAATATTTTTGCACCTTATTCGTATGCAATATCGGCCAGATGACTAGACAGCAAAACACTATTTGATATCAATTGCTATATAGTCTTACAATAGTGTTACTCATGCTTTAGTGTAACGTGCAGTTATCGGCTTATCAGTGTAAAAGTGTAACATAAAGTTAATGTACACTCTCGTTACACTTTTACACAACTGCAGCTCTTGACTAAAATAATTGTTACACATTTAACCTTTTTAAAGTGCTTCCAAATTTTCGAATTATACGACAAGCAAACATAAAGTGCTTTGTTGCTAGCGCAGTAAGTGGCAACGTTGATCACAGAAAATAGAAACAAATCTGTCAAAAAGATAAAGTGAGATCAACATAACTGAAAAACGGCCGATTGATATCAGTTTTATATGTGGTCACTCTCCAGAGCAGGTCGGTGATTTTTTATTCCGAAACGCTAAAATATTAATTTTTCTACATTTTTCAATAATTTGGGACAAGCTCACGATAATAACTTATTGAATAGAATCATTCAGCATTAAAGGATATAAACTAACCGCTTTAATTTTATATTTTTGGTAACGATTAGTAGCGTGGTTTTTTAAAGTTACACCAATTGTAAGACAATTGTTAACAATTCAAATACTATTGATATGTACCTGCAAAAATATATATTTTAATTAGTATATTCCTTCCAAGGCCACTAAAAATTTATTCACACGTTGCTGTTCGACTCGTAAAGTTCAAAATAGTTTAGTTTTGAATCAATGGTCAAAGGGTACAGGTTGATTACAAATTCTAGCAACATCTTAGTGTATGCTGAGTAAATTGTTCGCCTATAGCTGTCGCCTTTTGCTATGATCACTCAGTAAAAATTGAGTTAAAAATTTTACATATCTCATTTGAAATCCGCACTTGATCCGTTGAGGCCCCACTGGTTTCGTATATAAAACTATTACTAGCACAACAAACATTGAGGCGAATAGCAATTAAATTTTGTATTTTCACTCTCAAAATGAACTGCCATTTAATCAAATGTACTGAAAATCGTTACCTGAAAACAAATCCCGGCTAAATAATATTAAGAACAATTTAAACTTTAAACTTTTGCAATTCGGCTGTCTGAAAATATTATGTTAATTAGCAAAATTATAATACCAGACTTGACAACCGAAAAACAATCAAAAATACAAAATAAATAAATAAAATTTTTGTTAAGTGATTAATCAAATGAAAAGTACGAAATTTATAGGTCGTTGACATAATATGACTGTTTTATACAATGAAATACTTATTTTATTAAAGATGATTTAATTTTATAAATAATATATATTATATTATTATCTTATAATTAATAGCACATAACGAAAATTAACATACTTTATAATATACTGTGATATATTAGAAATTCAAATTTTATGAAACATATATTTTATATGTTGCGGAAAGCATTTATTTTCAGTTTTGTAAAAATTGGACTCACAAGTTTCTGCTTTAAAAAAAAGAGGAACTAACGAATTATGTGACGCAATCTATGACGTAGATATAAACAGTAACAGCTTTGGCGTAGGCGTATTAAGTGATGACAGCATTTCTTGCAACACCTACGTAAACCCCCACAGGGATGTGCAAAAAACATCCAGATAACCAATTTTTGCACATCAGTACACTTCAAACCGTTTGACTCCTACACAAATTGAATCCACTGAATCCTTTTTAGTTCCAGTTTTTCTACAGTGTTTTTCTTGCTATTAAAAATTTTAAATCAATTTGTAACCACCTTGCGGCACTGCTGTCTCAACTTTCCCAATAAGCCATCAAGTTCGCCTACATAACATAAAAACAACAAATTCAAATAACATGTGTGCAAGACATTGACATTGACATTATTTCATCAGAAATGACATTATTCACAGCAATTGATTCTCATTCGCAGCACTCGAGATTGACGCAACGAAATGTAACAATGTAATTATATTACGACGCCGACGCGTTTTCACATTTACCCAAATATCAAAATAAAACTCGTTATTTTGCGCAGACACACACCCCACTCCCACTCCTACTCACACTTACTTAAGGTCTTAAATAAACACACACACATACAAACACTCACTGTGCTTACACCAAGCCATTCAGTGTTGTAGAAACTCGTACAAAACGAAATAAGCAAAACGTTAGCGTTCGTTCGCCTATAAGTAGACTTTAAATGTTACAAAAGTCAACGAAATGAGGCTCAATAACCTTAAAACAGGCAAAGTTTTGCTGAAAAACATTCTCAATAACGTTTCACACACTTTCAAACAGTTGTCTGCAAAGTACCTGTTTCGACATTCACTTCGTAGTGTTCGTAATTTGGCAAAAACAAATCAATCGGTCATTAGTCATCATGGCTTGTGCTGTTAACCTATCAAGGCCTACAAAATCGTTTAGATTTCATTAATTTTCGTATCAAATTTTTACTTTTTGCACTAAAAAAATGTATTCGAAGTCACTGTAAATATTTAAGAACTTTTATGAAAATTAAGACAAATATTGTATACTTTCTTGAATTTTTTTTTTTTTTTCATATATATATTTATATTTGCAATCTATCATCCGATATTAAGCAAATGGTCTATAATTAATACAACATAATAATACAGATTATTTTAAGATTAACTTAAAATACGTTTGATAAATTCTTGAATATTAAAAACTTTAATATAATCGAAATAACATCCCTGTCCAAACTTAGACCCAAATTTTAGACAATGAGCAGCAAGTATTAATAAAATTTTCAAAACTAATAGTATATACATATAGTATATATTGTATATAGTATATACAATAGTACACTACAACTAAGTATATATGAAATAAATATAAACATATATACTTCCGCGTGCATTGCACTGACGTCCTTAATTTAATAATAATAATCTTTAATTAAATTATAATTGTGAGGTCACGAGTTGAACTCGATTCTTATATAAATTGCAATATAATTACAAGTATCGTTGCTTTTTTTTTATTTTTTATTTATATTACCTTTTAACAATAAAAAAAACTGCTAAAATCCTTTTGACACAATTTAGCATGACATCAACCTGTTAACAATTAACGCAATAATAATTCATTTAATTAAGTAAATTTAATTTTGTTGTTTTTTCATTAAGTTTGTGTAGAACGAAATGCAAATGCATTAATAAAAATAAAACGAATTTAAACGGGTTTGCAAGTCAACGTACTAAACTGCCACTAAGTTTAGTCAACCCAGCAGTAAAACATTGACATTTACAAGCAATAATCAACAATACACATGCTTATACCGCATTCAAGCCCACTAAAATTTATCTGCACTGTACGACTTGATACTTACATATATTAGTATATATCAAAACAGAAATTTCGGATTTACGGCAAGACTTAGTCACGTTTTAATGTTCGACTCGATTCAATCCGTTTCAATTTACATGCTGATTGTATTTAAAATGTATTCAAATGCGCGGGTATGTCACTCGAAAGTAGCTTGACCTCATTTCGAACGAATAGGAAACATTTTATGGCAGCAAATAAAGTCGAACTCAGAGATACGCGCACTCAAAAGATACAAAATTACATTCAAATATGCAGCAATATTTGCTAAAAAAAAAAAAGGCAACGCAACGCAACATATATGCAAATATTAGAAATTACATTTTATCCTTCGAAACTTTGGTTTATTTGCGCCTAAACTTGTTAGTTACTACTTGCAAGCTACTAAAGATACTCAAGGATACTAATACGAGCATGTGCGTGTATCCTACGTTGTCCAATCTATAAACAGTTCTTTAACCACACTCTAAAGATGACCTTCTGCGTCTAGACGTATTTGACAATTTAACATAAATAAACCGTTTTCGTTCCGACTAAATTAGATGAAATTGAGTTTGTTCAACTCGGCGTACTGCGAGGACATTCAGTCATTCATGATTTTATGCGTCCTTTGACGCAGCAAAAGTGTACGCACTTGTAATGAAAAGGAATTCTAAGGCGTAAAATAGTGCGTAGGTGCTGCTGAAATAAATATATAGAAAAACAAAACAGAACAAAATAAATGAAATGGAAATGAAAATGAATACGTTGCGAAAAATTCGCAAGTGTTTGTTAGAATGGAGCTAGTGCATCCATGAATGAAAACCGATATAAGAGAGCTCTTTGTTTCATACTCGAACTTTGTATTTGATTGAGTATGAAAATCAAGTTGAAAAAAATAAGGATTTCTATTATTTTTTTAATATTTTAGTGAAATACTCAATATTTAGAATCTCAGAATTCAGATTCAGTACGTCTTCTGAGCTTACACGTCAACTTGGTATACAAAAAGTTTTCAAAATAAATTTCAATGGAATTCTTTGATAGTAAGTTTCGTTAAATTAATCTCAGTTGAATTCTGAGAATGCAAAAAAAATTTAATATAATATTTTTATTCAATTTGTACAGAATTTGTTCAAATTAATAAATAAATGAATTTTCCGTTCAATTCAAGGGAAATTATTATGAATTTTTTTGAGTGAATAAAAATTATTTGTTTTTAAAAAGCTTTCAATTAGTTTATGTTGTAGTTTTTCACTCAAAATTTACATTAACGAAAACCTTGTGCCAAAATTCCAATGCCACTTATCCGGACACAAAAACACCACATTTTTTCCAAGTTACTAGCGCTATTCACAAAGGACAACAGAAATGCGCGCCAACAGTGCTCACAGAAAAGCCTTCGCTTTTAGCGCACCAAGGCAGCATGAATGCGAACACTCGCACTCGCACTTGCATAACTATGCGACCCCGACACAGTAAACTTGGAAACTTGTACATGAGTGGGCACTGGAATGGCAATTGCGCTGCCTCAATGTGGTAACATTGCGCTTTAGGGGTCGCACTGCATTTGGTCATGGCCACGAAAATGTTTGCAAACGAATTGCATACAATTTACGCAAATTAACAGAATTTTTTTATTTTTTTAATTTTCATTTATTGTTGAACAAGCCTTGCGTATAATTAATATAATTATTAATTAAATATTAATATTTTCAAAATGCATTCCAATTGACAATTGATTTTATTTTTATTTGACTCGAATTGTTTGCTTAAAATAATTTAATTAATTAATTATTATTTGTTTCATTTCAGGTGAGTCTTCCGACTAGAAAAAGTAATTGTTTTTACAAAACGCATGTAAGTTGTTGCACAATATTATCACATAGCGAGGGTGGGTTAGCTGCATTAACAAATGCGCCTTTCAGCATATTTATGCAAAAATCAGTATAAAAAACATTTCAATAATTCAAATTTTATTTATTTCTTGAACATAGAAAAACTACCGCAAACCGTTCAATGCATTAAATTCACATTACATATACGCCATGTATGGCCTTACTATATGAATAATTTCAAACTATTTCAAACAGCACTTTGACCACAAATTATGTTAACAATAATCTATTTTGTTTTTTTTTTTTCTTCTGAAATCCAAATATGTGGTAAGATATGAATGAAATGTATTTATAACGAAATTAGAAACAGCTAAAGATTTTATAATTACAAATTTTTAAATGTATAAATTTTAATTTCATTTACTCTGAATGTAACACATTATTTTAAAATTGTTATTTGAACACAAATTGAACATAAATTGAAAATATTTTTGAAAACCAAAACGAAATATTAAGAAATTCGAGAAAATTGTTTTTGCATAGAAATGCTGACAATTTGCCTGCACTGGAATTCAATTTGAATAGAAATCCAATTTGTTGCGTTCGTAACCGCAAAGCTACTCAACCTTGTTGTATCTCACACGTCACAAACTCATTTCTGAAGTATGTTAAATTATAAGCCACAGCACGGCAAACGATTCCGTGTAGCTGCTTTTTTGAAATAATGTATCTACAAATTGGCATTGAGGTTGCAGTTCTCCTTACTGTATGTGACCTAATTTCCTGTACGTACTGCCAGTACGTTTCGAGATGCAGTTGTGTATGAGTGTATGCATTAATATATTGGC
This sequence comes from Sphyracephala brevicornis, assembly GCA_001015235.1. Classification (NCBI taxonomy): domain Eukaryota; kingdom Metazoa; phylum Arthropoda; class Insecta; order Diptera; family Diopsidae; genus Sphyracephala; species Sphyracephala brevicornis. Next base: position 3,409 of record JXPL01000185.1, on the reverse strand, counting down.
TAAAAGGGTTCATAATTTATATTTCATATTCTAGATGCTTCTGATGCCAAAAAGGAAAAGCATTTCAAGTATTTTATTTTGCTCATGAAAATTTAAGGAATTCATAAACATTTGAAAATGTTGACGTATGCTTGTATGTGCATATATATAACTAAAGGATGTATAAAAATTTGAAAATATAATTCTAATATAATGTACGAGTATGTAAATAAATATAAGATTTGCAAAAGCACTTCTGTTGTTTAAAGCCCACTAATTTCTCCGAATTTTGAAATAATTTTCAAACATTTAAATCAAAATTTAGTTAGTTTAAGGAATGTAAGGCTTGGTTAGAGCAAAGGCATATTTATTTAAAAAATGCAAATTAAATGTAATGAAATATAATAAAAAACGGTTTAGTAGCTGCTCCGTTGTGCTGCGCATCTTGGTGATTAGTTTTCATTTTGCAACATTTTTAATTCAAAATTAAATATGAAGTAAAATTTATAATTCTCATGAAATAAATTGAAATGAAACTCCTTTATTGACTTCAGACTCATTAAGTTACAGCTTGATTCGACAAGAAGCAGCTAGAAACCCGCATAATACTCCAACTAGAAGCACGAAAAATGCCAAATATTTGTCAGTTTTAGATGCAATCAATGTAGTTTTTAAGGTTTTAACATTTCAAAATATTTTTTTTAGGAATTTAATGCCACTCCACCTGCCCAAAACATGTTCAGCAGCATTACGTAGCACATCCTTTTCACTGTGCTACTACATTCAAAAGGATGCGTGCTTAACAGACAAGTACGATTATATTTTTAGGCATGAAATATTTTCAAGTGTGCTTTGCATTATTTATAAAGACTAAAAGGGAAATGCGTAGCAAAGGCAAAGCAGGTTTTTCCAAAAGTTTCAGAATATTTTGACAGTTTTTTAGGAATTCTAAAAATGGAATATGTGTAACAACATTTTCTACGCAAAAACCAAAAAAACCCACACGACAAGTGCTTGAACTACAGCTAGGGAAAATCCTGCACTATATTATGTTACGGCTATGGTTCCAGGCAATTTNATTCTAAAAATGGAATATGTGTAACAACATTTTCTACGCAAAAACCAAAAAAACCCACACGACAAGTGCTTGAACTACAGCTAGGCAAAGCCCTGCACTATATTATGTTGCGGCTATGGTTGCAGGCAATTGCATGTCCATGTACTAGGTTTAACTCTACCAAACTACAATAATTTCTGAATCTCAAAATGGATGCACACCCAGAGACATATGAACTTCTGTATGAAACAGCAACTCAAATCATGTTCTTGAAACAGCAAGAAGTGCATATATTTTGATTTACACTACATATTTGCAGTTATACTCGTATATTTGCACAACATTTTACTGAAACATTTCTTTTATTAAAATGCATTAAATAGGACAGAATATCAAATTGGAATTCAATTTAAAAATTCATTCAAGAAATAATATAAATTATATTCCAATTAAAATCAATTTCATTGATTTTTTGTTATGATTTCATATAAAATAATGAAAATATAGAATGCGTAAAATCATTCGTAAAACCCATGAATTGTTTCACATTTTACATTTTATAATATATGGTTTATTATTTAAAACTGCTTAAGACTTGCTTTCACAAGAATTGAATCCTTTTTTGATTCACAATTTCGCTACAAAATTCGTTGTACTCGGCGCACAATGTTTCTGCATATTAACAAACATTAGAACAGCAAATTGACTTCAGGATTTTATAAAAACTATTAGCAGAATTATGCGGCCAAAAGGTATTGAATGCGGCCGCAAGGACAAATTATATTTTGCAGCTGCCTGCGGCCAAAGCTAAAATGTTTATGTCTTCAAATTGATGTGCAGGAATAGATGAGTTACTATGTTCAAGTGTGACTGTGCAGTTCGTAGTTCTTTGGCATAGCAGTGGCGACAATTTTCTTCCGCACGTAATTTACTAAAAATAAAACCCAAACATCCTTACCCTGTCATAACCTTTTTGAATTACAAACTTCATAAAAAGCACACAGAATTTCTTATCTGCTGAAATACTAAAATTACAACCCTTTACCCGACGCTTTACACACTTTATGCCAGCACAGAGCGCATAATGCCGAAACTTTGTAAAATTGTAAATTGTCTAGCAAGACCGGCGAGCACCAGTCATGACCGCCTACGAAAGAGCAGGTTTTCCCAAAACGCCTGTGGGAATTCAGGCAGTAAAAGCCTCGTAAGGAAGTTACAGCTAAACAATATATATTTGGCTTTAAATCCAATTATAACATAACATAATAAGTTTGTATGCAAATTGGTATAAGACGCTAGGCTGCGTCTTGCCAAAATTAAATACGAAAAGGCACAAAATTCTTATTTGAAACACGTAAACTCTATGGCCAACATTTTTTTTCAGTGTTTATGTGCAGTACAGTAAAAATTATTAAACGATTTTAAGACAAAAATAAAAAACACTTTGAAGTAAAAATATGTTTAGATTGTTCGCATAAAAAGTTTGTTAATAATGAAATAAATAGCGCAATCTTCGCATAAACATCAAACTTAATTAAAGAATTTGTCCTAGTTTCGATTGAAGGTCTGGGGCTGGGACATTGAGCAGCGATTTCGCAAAACACACACACGACTACCCAAAAACCTTGTGCTACAAAATTCCAATAAAATTAAATGAAATAAAATGAAATAAAAGGAAATGAAATGAAATGAGCTGCTATGTATTTATGATTTCACCCACTCTGCTGGAGCATAAATGCATATGTATTTGGTGTTGCACATAAGAGCACTAAATATTCTTGACCTGGTTTACTTTCGCCAACCTATGTATACATAGTGCATGCATGCATATGCAGCTTCCTATTTACTGTTCATTATTCGCTACGCAGAAGCATCGAATAATAAATATGTGTATGCATGTACATATAACTCAAGGCACATATAACATAAAATTGGTGCACATAAGCTCCTATTTACACATACATTCATACATGCGTATAAACGCGGTTTATATGGATTGTATATGCAAGCGCCACATTTTAGTTTTCATAGTTTTGGTGAGTCCTTGGCGAATTGTTGTGCATGCAACGAAAAAATACTGCTACAGTTGCAAGCAATGAAGGTCACGCGCCTTTTAGAGCATCCTTAACAAGGATCTTAGTGGAAGTGCTCTTGAATAAATTAGCAAAGTTTTAACAGCGAAACTTCGCAGCATTACATAGACAGCACTAGAATCGCGGCTAATTTTGTAATTTTGTAATTTTAATTGTTCAATTTTTAATTGTGCAAATATTTATATTTTACACATATACTTTCAAGATTTAAATGAATATAAATAAATTTATTTGAATTTTGAAAATATTGAAATACAGGTCACTTGAAAAGTTTCTAGCC
>JXPL01000142.1:5998-22447 GCA_001015235.1 Sphyracephala brevicornis | reverse complement strand
ATGGTGCTATTATATTGACCGGCACTGTAATCGAAAAGTATTTCATTCAATTTTAAAAAGGGTTTTATATATTATCTGCAACATCTGGGAAGCATTTATATTGTGCTTTTTATAACAGCCAATAATTACAAGCATATATTAATTGATTTTACGTCTTTCCTTTTTAAACTTTAAAAAATTGCATTAATTATATGTAAAGATAATAATGAAAAAAATGTATTTACATATGTAAATCAATGAAGAGAATTTCAGAACCGAAGTCTAGTGCGCACTTTTGTTCTAGTTTTTATTTTTACTTATCAATTGTTTAAAATTAGAAAAATTTCATTGATTCACACATATTTGCCAGAGATAAAATCAAGAACAGCAGATATGCTACTTACTAATCTAATATTGCTTACAATGCTAATTTTTTTAACAATAACAAAAGTATTTGAAAATGAAATAATTCACACCTAAATGAAACAACAATTCAAAAACAACTTCATATCAATTGGGCATTTAGCACACATTTAATAAGTGCGTAAAACTTATTAAATTAGTATAAAACATTAATTGAAAAATAATTTTTTTTTATTTTTTAACCAATTTATATGTTCTTGTGTACGGTGTAATGTATTTCTCAACGCATGCTTTCTTAAAAAGAAAAAATATAATTACAGGTTTTTTCCATTGAATTTTCCATATACCTATTGTACAATATTAAATAGATATGTACTAGTACATAACAGACAACGGCTTCAAGACAGTTGATTTTTTACTCACATTGCGCGCAAATTTTTTGTTTGACTATCACATCTTAAAATACAAACAATTTTTGCTAGTGTGATTCGTTTTTCATTATTTTTTTCTAAATACTTAGTTTTAATTCTATCAATTTATTCACGATTGTTTTGTGTCTATTAATGAGTTGATTTCCTGTTAGTGAAAAAGCACGAATTGAATATGTGATTGTTTATATCAAGTAAGTTGTGCATTGTGGTATTGTTAACTTCTTTTTACAGTCTTTGCTTTTTTATGGACGTATTCTAAAGAGTTTGTCTGTGTAATTTCTATTTGTAGAGCGATAGCATAAACTAAACTCATTGTAAACATAAGCAAAATCAAATATAGGGACTGTCTCTATTAGAGAAAAAGCACACACAACTCACAGAGCAAACATAAGCTACAGATAAATAATATATGTATGTATTCATGAACGTTCCATGGTTTCATTCAATTTTTTTTTCATTTCAAATTAGATGCTAGTAATTGATATTTTTGGATCAGGTTGTAAGTAAGAATTTCCGAATTGCTACAGTTGCCTGGAATTCGCTATATTTTGAAATTTTTGTATAAAAAAGGGAAGAATGCCACACAAGCCACCAATGAAATTTGTGAAGTTAACGGAGACGATGATGTATCAGTTCGTGTAGCACAACAATGGTTCGCTCGCTTCCGTTCTGGAAATTTCGATGTGAAAGATGCACCTCGCTCTAGTCAACCTATCGTTGAAAAAGTCGATGAAATTATGGAAAAGATTGACCAGGACCATCACATAAGGTGCCATGACATCGCCAAGGAACTAAACATTCATCATCAAACGGTTTTGAACCATTTAAAAAAGGCTCTCTACAAAAAGAAGCTCGATGTTTGGGTACCACATGAATTGTCTGTGAAAAATTTAATGGACCGAATTAACATCTGCGATTCTTTGCTGAAACGAAATGAAATCGAACCATTTCTGAAGCGAATGGTAACAGGAGACGAAAAGTGGATCAAATACGACAATAATGTGCCGTTTCGCAACCGTGGACGTAACATGGATCCATCACAACAACCCAGAGACCAAGGAAAAGCCAAAACAGTGGACTTCTTGTACCAAAGAAGGTCAAGTAGGGTCTGTCGGCCAACAAAGTCATGGCGACATTTTTTTGGGATGCACGCAGTGTCATTCATATCGATTACCTTGAAAGGGTAATATTACGATTATTCAGAGCTATTGGACAGATTTGACATTGTTTAGAAGCAAAAACGACCGCACATGGCGAAGAAAAATGTGCTTTTCCACCATAACAATGCACGGGTGCACATGTGAGTAGTCTCCATGGCAAAAATTAATAAATTGGGCTACGAACTGCTACTCCATTCAGCATATTTTCCAGAATTAGCCCTCATCGACTATTTTCTGTTTCTAAACATGAAGAAATGGTTCGGCGGTAATAGAGTTGGTTCGAATGCTGATGTCGTCACCGAAACAATCGTCTATTTTTAAGACCTTGAGAAAACCTATTATTTGTGTGCACTTATTCTTTTTTTATTTCAAAAGATGAAATTTTGAAATGAAAATAATGATTATTATACTTTTATATATAAAGGCATGTACATAAGTATGTATGTGTAAAAATGGAATCATCTTGTGGTTTGTAGCATCCTTTTTTCTGTATGCTGAACTTATTACTTAAGAAAATTTCATTTTAATTTGAGTTGGCATTAAGTCAGCTTAGGTAACGTCATTTTCCTCATTTTTTACTGCAATATTGCGCTATAATATAGCGCAATATTTACAGGACTTCCGCGATTCATCATCATATATGGGCGTACATACATACATACATATGTGCAAACTGAGAACCTTGCGATTCTTTAGCTGCAGATATCTTATTTGCTCTTTGTCCATCACCAATCCCAACATCTTCGAACGCACCCGGTTAAAAAAAAAAATAAAAATTAGTGAGTGAAATCAATGACGTCAAAATATTATAATATATATTTTTAGTTTCACCGAAATTTGTAGCAATTATGTTGGCGTCAATGTTTCTATCATCGCCACTGTTCGTTCAATCGCGTAGATGAACAATTTAGTAAATTTTTAAATCTGTTCTAAAATTAAATTATTTTTTAAACACTTTGAATTTACGAGTTCTTTAATTTTTAGGTGCTCTTAACTGTGGTCATGTGGTAATCCCAAACGTTTAGTTCAATCTTAATAAACAATTTAATTTCCTTGCATTGTAATTCTTGGTAATATTGAGAATTTATCGATACTTATGAATAATTCAAGAAAGTGTGAAATAGGGAAACTTTTAAATTATGTTTTCTTAAAAATATTTAAATAGTATAATTCCATTTACACTTTGACCTTTTAAATCTACAATTAATTGTACAATTGTATATCAAGAAAAAACTTTTAAAATATTCGAATGTAAACAATTAAACTTCGTTTGTTTTATACACATTTCGATATATGCATATATATATATTTACTGGTTTAAGAAATTTCGTTTTTTGTTTAATTTTCACTACACCAAAAGAAAAACCGATAATGTCGTCACTGATGTGTTCTTTGACCAAGTATTTTGCAGGATAATGCTGCTTTTCTGATAGAGCGCATTTTGCAAGACTTTTTGAGCATTTCATTTTCATAAATATCGGGTTTTCCAATAGGACATAACAATTTTAAGTTTTAGTGCGAACGTCATTTTTTTTTCATTATCTGATAACGGCAAAAAGTCGGTCAAAGTTAACATTTTTATCATGGTGAAGTACAATAACAAACACCTGATGAACTATTGCCGATAAATTCGAATCAAGGTACTCATTATTACATTTTCCACTGGCAGTGGGACAACTCAAATATCACAGTCGTAAGTACTACAGTTCAAAATGAGCCAAATCAGTCGATTCCACGCCGTTCACAGGAATTGGAAATCTTTCAAACCACATTGTGGCGAATTTTGCGTAAAGATCTCGGCATATACACTTACAAGATTTGCACAAATTAACTCAAGAACTGAATCCTCTTGATCATTACAACCATTAAAACTGACCGTGTCGATGAAAATAATTGCCACATTACGGTCTTTGGAGTTCGCTGTCGTGCAATTGGACTATATTTGGTNCCACATTGTGGCGAATTTTGCGTAAAGATCTCGGCATATACACTTACAAGATTTGCACAAATTAACTCAAGAACTGAATCCTCTTGATCATTACAACCATTAAAACTGACCGTGTCGATGAAAATAATTGCCACATTACGGTCTTTGGAGTTCGCTGTCGTGCAATTGGACTATATTTGGTCAAAATTGGTTGGACTTGACATCAGTGATATGTGTTTTTACAAGAAGATGGTGACACACAACCGGTCAAACAATTGTTATACTGAAGGGAAAGTTCGGAAACTGTGTAATCTCGAGAAATGGTTCGGTCGAATAGCCACCTCGTTCATACGATTTAAAGCCGTTGCATTTCTTTTTATGGGATTACGTAAAATCGCAGCCTTTTTTACTGTGCTATCCTTCTACCAAAGTGATGGATTATGAATGTCAAGGAGTTTGGCATTCTAACAGACTTACTTTAACTGACAATCTAACGCTGAACAAGACCAAAACAACAAAAATTAACAATATTCAGTGACTTTTGAACGCGTTTTCGACGAAATCTTTGAACAATGACATCTTGCTTCGAATAAATTAACTTTGCTGTAAATGCATGAATAGTCCAATTTTGTCAACAGCTACCTTACCATACAAAGTTACAATACAATATAATTGAGAAGTGAAATGTAATTAGATCGGTTAAGTGCTCAAATTAATTATTAAGACTTTTTTAATTTTAAAAAAATTTGCAGAGATTACGTAGCTTAAACTGCAAAGTAAATATCAATACATATCTATACAATATGATGCGTTTCCTTTCTAGTCAATTCGATTCCTCTTATATGAACTATTTTATGAAATTATTAATAAATTCCTAGTAGATGTTGGTTATGATTATGATTATATTTGAACCCATTACCATTACGATAGACATAGTTGTTACAAGAGAAGTGATGTCATTTCAGTAGCAATACTTACAAAACATGCTAATTAATTAATAATAATTCGAATTTCTAACAAATAAGTTAAAGTAACACGAAATTGTACAATTATTTCAAACGAATTCTTGCGTTTAATTCTGTTATTCGATTTCATGTTTATTTGCTTCAAATTAATGGTTATAAATAGAATATACTGGTACATACATAGCTGTATCAAATCCATTAGTTACAGAATATTACAATCTCCTCGATTAATACCTCATGGAAATAAGTATATGTATATATTTGTTTTAACTATTTCAACCAAGCATTCTTCGCTCTTAATAAAGTATCAATTTTATGGGTAAGCAATTTTTTGTTGTTATATTTTCTGTTTAATTGCCTTATGCAAGTCTTCATTAATTTTGATCCTTACTACCGTTATTATCAATTTGTGTTCAAACTCATGAGTTCGTGAGGACATAAGTATATATGCAAATAGAGGTCAGTGCGCATTGGAGTGTAAGGAAATGTATCAGTGCAAAAAAAACTTGTTTAGCCTAAAGATCACACGTCATTTAGATCTTATCTTATCAAGAAGAAAAGTCCATCAAGTCTTGACCGAAAATAAAATGATTAGGTATGATTCTCTAAAGCCTGCACCCAAATTATTGAAACGCCACATAAGCGCGCGTTTGTCATTTGCTGAAAAGCTTATGTCATGAGTACTGGCACGATGTAAAGCAACCCCGAAAAACTCGCCATAAGCGAAATCACGGTGGCGGATCGCCATTGACTTGGGCAGGTTTTGTGTATTCTGGAAAGCCTCCGTTTTGTTTCATACCTACCAAAACGGCGGACCTATATGGAGTATCTAGATCTTTCAGTAAATTTTTTTCAAGTAAATTTTACAATAAAGGTCGTCAGTTTGAGACCCTTAAACAGCACTGAATATCGTTATTAATTGAATGGGATTAAAAAAGAAAATTTAATTTTAAAACCATTGATGGACTCCATGCCAAATAGAGTAAATCAGATTTAAAAGAAATGAAAATATATTAATTATTAAAAACAAAAAAAAGTGGTTTGTTTTATATTAATTGAAGATATCCCGATAGGCACACCTACTTAGTTCATAAGAGGTGTTAATGTTTAATTTCTTAAATGTAAAATCAGCTTTTGTTTATACGAGTATTATTCCTTTAACAAGAAGGGAATAGAATTATATAAAAATTAAATTCACGTAGAGCAGTATTTCACAGAGTTGCCACATATAATTGATAAAATTAAATTAATCATGAACCAAATAATTGTGTTCGGATTCAAATTTCAATAACACCAATAATAATGTTTGACAAATCGAACATAAAAATGTGAGAATTTACGTCACTAATTTAGGCAATATAAACGACAAGAAGTCAAAACTGTGACAATTGACAAATTAAATTGCTTTATTGTACTATGTGAGTGTGTATGTGTGTGAATAAGATCATTTCTGGTGATCGTTATTAATTGAATGGGATTAAAAAAGAAAATTTAATTTTAAAACCATTGATGGACTCCATGCCAAATAGAGTAAATCAGATTTAAAAGAAATGAAAATATATTAATTATTAAAAACAAAAAAAAGTGGTTTGTTTTATATTAATTGAAGATATCCCGATAGGCACACCTACTTAGTTCATAAGAGGTGTTAATGTTTAATTTCTTAAATGTAAAATCAGCTTTTGTTTATACGAGTATTATTCCTTTAACAAGAAGGGAATAGAATTATATAAAAATTAAATTCACGTAGAGCAGTATTTCACAGAGTTGCCACATATAATTGATAAAATTAAATTAATCATGAACCAAATAATTGTGTTCGGATTCAAATTTCAATAACACCAATAATAATGTTTGACAAATCGAACATAAAAATGTGAGAATTTACGTCACTAATTTAGGCAATATAAACGACAAGAAGTCAAAACTGTGACAATTGACAAATTAAATTGCTTTATTGTACTATGTGAGTGTGTATGTGTGTGAATAAGATCATTTCTGGTGGCTTATCAAACACATTTTCAGAATTTTATTTGATAAGCATATTCAAGATACATACAGTGCTGTACAGTATATGCATATATTGTCCACATATTGTGAGTGAGGATATGTACGGCTTTCTGCCACTATTCAAAGGTAGATTTGAGTAGAAAGAGCATTAGGGAGCTACAATTTATAGTCGATTCCCACCGACTGACCAGTTTGGTCTAGATTATAAAAAAAAAACTGCAATTCCTCTTGTAGAAATTTCTTTTAAAAAACTTAGGTGTGACCTTCATATATTTATATTAGAATCACTGGATGAGAAGCAACAAGCAATTCTTAATTAACGCCCCTCTGGAGGTCTTTGAAAAACAATGACATGTGACAGCAATGTAGACAATGTCTGGATTTCATTCACAACAGCCGTCCATACATTTTAATATACATATTTATATATGTACATATAAACCTATATTTGTATCTATATATGGCATTCATTTATATTTTGACGACAGTTGCTTAATTTTGTTACATTTTTGTCCTTAATTCTGAAATTGGAATCAATTTGCACTGACATTGTCATCTGGACGAAAAGTTGCTTGTGTTATTCTCTATTAAAAAACATGCGTTTCATTTTGCAAATTGATTAAAATCAAGGTTGATATTGCCATTTATTTTTGTTATTGTTTTTTCGCATGAATTCTGATTAAATTTTAATGTTTAAAATATTTTCAGCAAGTTTATTAAATGAATTGAAAAAAAATATTATTGGCGTCACGGAGCACATAGTGTAAAGTAATTGCATACAAATGTCCGTCTTCATTTACCCAGAAAACTATGTATGTATATTAGTCTTTATGTATGTATGTGTGTATGTATATTAAGCAATTATGAAATGTTTTTGAATTATTACACTATTGTGCACTTGTGGCATCCATTATGCACCCGGAACACACCCAATGATCACAACTATATTTATTGTGAATCATATATATAAATAAATAAGTAAAAGAAATATTTTCCATTTGCAACCNTATTGTGAATCATATATATAAATAAATAAGTAAAAGAAATATTTTCATATCAGTGCCATAGCATTCCATTTGTTTTGGAAAAAGAGAAATTGGTTCACGGTGCTTTGCAGAAATCAATACAAAGAGTTTCCTCAAACAATCCTTTGAATAACATTTTGACTACCCCACTGATTATCCAAACGTTGCTAGAACATTTTTGAAATATTTAGAATAAAATGCAAACATGGATATAAATTCGAACTTTAAACAACATAAATATTTTTAAATGCATTTTTATATTTCAATGCATTTTTGTGTTTCGAAATAATTTTGTACCTGTTTAAACATACAATTAAACTTGTTTATTTATTTAATGTGGTTTGTTGTGTTAATGTTTTTCAACGGAAAAAACATTGGAAATCTAAATAATTTTAGTATAAATAAATTTAATTGAATTTAATCCCATGAGGTTGACAATTATAATTTATTTTAAGTGATAAAAATGGGTTTAAATCCACCATAAATTTACACTATATAACTTCACCAAGAGACAAATAAAGTACCAACACAAATGTTTTTTGGCTTTTATTTTGGTCTGCTCTTTGACAATGCATCGAGAATTGTTATGATACATGTTTTGTTTTGTCCTACTACTTACAAAACAATACTGGATGAGTTGGAGAAGCCGTTATAAGAGACTGTTATAATTCTTTGGTCATTCTTATAAGGTTCTTATATAGTAGTTCTTATAAGGTTGTATTCTGATAACATTGTCTCCTTTGTTCAATTCATTTCATTGTTGCATTTCTGGTTGATATGCGTAGTGATTGTATCTATGTGTATATAATTCGTTTTGGACTCCAATGTTCCAAAATTATGTATTCGTATAGTTTGTATTTGACAGATATGAATGTTAGTCGTGTTTTGGTGAACTCGGCGATTTTTTTTGCTATGTCTGGCAATAACTTACATTGCACCACGCCATTGTAATTGAAGAAAACATATGATGCAGTTTGACAAGAAAATTTCGTAATAACATATTCTGCAGCTGTTTATTATCCTCCACATCTATAACTAATGGAGCTATTTGAGAAAGGGTTATCATTATAGTGCAAAAAGAGATATAATATTCAGAATTAATTATTATCTCTGTGAAGCCATTTGCGAACAAAGCTACTTCCTAATGATTTCTCTTATTGTGGTTTGATTATCGTCGATTCAGCATATTTATTCCACTTATTTCAATGACTTTTGTGAGTGATGATAGTAAAAACAAAAATATCGCAATGCTGTTGCATGAAGTGATATCTGTAGCAAAATGATATTGTAATAATTTAGAGCAGGATTTAACCGAATTGTATTGATGTCAATCTACTAAACAGCGAATTGATTAACAACAATATCGACATCATGTGGTGAATATGGACATAGGATAAGGATAAGGAGTTAGGTGGCTGCTAAGCTCTGACAGTCTACAGAAATCATTTTGAAATCGAAATATTTTTTATTAGTTCTTTGATGAGAATAAAAAGAATACAAATTTGAATTATAACTGTGACAATGGTCGTACATAAACATTTTTTATTATCAAATTTTTTTATTATCAAATTTTTTATTAAATGTCAACCACATGGCTTATATTAAAAGTTTTTACATCCAGCCGGCTGCATATCACCAATTAATTCGATCTTGAAAATATTTACATGCATTGCTTTTACTTGACCACTCCTCCCAGTTTCTAAAACATTGATGAAAATGCGTACATGGCACAATTACGCTACTCCAAACTATCGTGACGAAAAAACATACCGGCCCATAAACATCTTCGAGTACATTCCAAGCATGCGAGCCAATTAATAAAACATTTAATATATTGAATAATAAACAGAATACCAACCATAAAAAAGTTATACAATTAAATTTTGATATATTGACAATTGGCATCAGCAGCAGCAACAAGAACAGCCGCGGTTTGCATAATTCCAGTGTATTCGTCCCGTATTGCTTTATATGGTATGACATAAGACATTTGGAATTCGTGGCGAAAAAATTCGATCAAAAATATACTCTGGTTCTCTATTTAATTGCCGAAAACAGAAATAAAAATTGCTTGATTACACTTAACTAAACCAACGCAAAGAATATACCAAATTGCAAATATAATAAAAACAATAAATAATAAAAATAATGAATAAATACCAAAAATTCCAAAGTAATCAAACAATTTGTTTGCAACAAACCAAAATATTGTTTATGATTGAGCAGAAATATAAATATACAAGCAATATCAGTAGATTAAACCATTAAATTCACTATCAACTTTTTGAATCAGCGAATTATTCGACATTAATAATTAATAATTAATAATAACATAGCAAAACAAAAATGTTCAATTATTTCTTATTATTGCGCGCAAACTACAATTGAAATTGTGTAAATGAATATTTTATGGACTAAGTCAAAAAAAAAAAGATAAATTCAAATCCAAAACAGTTTCTTTCCTTTTAAGCCAAAACTGAAATTACTGAAGAAGCCCAAAACACAACCTGGCAATGACTATGGTAATTACCAGTATCGGAACAGATTAGTTCAGCCAATTAACAATGAGCAATCATCTACTAGTTTTGGCAAGTGAATCCGATCTTTGATACTCTATGACAATATTAACATAATACTGAGAAATAAAAAAATAATTTTTCTATCATGCATAGGAGAGAGAAAACAAGAAACAATGGACTTGTTGAACACGCACCTCTAAAGTCCACTACTGAATTTCAATGAAGATCCCACATAAAATTTATCTAATTACTATTAAATATGTTGGAACATGTATTCTGAATAAGATATTTTATTAACAATAAATGACTCCAAACTTCCTCGGCTAAACACTCGACGACGTCACATATACGAGAACCTCTTTCAAGCAAATCTTTCGAATATTGCGTTTTTGATTTTGATTCAAAGCGTAGATTAAGACCTGGACTATTAGTGTGGGATACGTTTTAAATGGAATGGAGCCGAAAGCCTTGATATATACAAGTTTCCACAAAATAGATGGACAGACAGGCGTCAAACAAATTTTTATTCTTGTCTTTAATATTCTCTAAGTACTACATAATTGCTTCCTCTGGTATTGGCTCGTAGGTCCTCAATACAGCACCTGCATCTCGTTTTGTTTTTACTCAGATCCTTTCTATTATTGTGAAATACTTTTCTAATTTTTTGGCTAATATCAACAAAGTCAGTCAAGCATTCAATTCGTGTTTTCAGTGCGATGCTCTTTACTTACGAGTATTTATTTGTTTTGTATCTTTTTATGTGCTTTGGTAATAATATAATGTAAAATTTATAAATATTATATATTTTCTAGTAAACTCAGTCAGTTTGCGAGTGGTGTTATTGTCATTCATTCGCACTGTTGCATGATTAATTGGATTGGTTGAATCGAAAATTTTGTATTTTTGTATTAAGTTGTTGAGAAAATATAAGAACATAACGTCATACAATGGCGGAAGTGAAAACGAAGTCTTCTAGAAAAGGTGCTTACGTAAAATTGCATGAATCAGAATTCGAATTTTAATCCAGAGTTTGCAGCAATATCGCGAGTTTCATAAACGAAGCGATATATTTCAAAGCAATAGTTCTTTAATCCAATGTCAAATGCTGGTTATAGATGGACAGATCGGCGGCCGAAATAATAAAATGTCGAATTAAGATTGTGTATTACTATTTAGTCAAGAAATTGGTACACGTTTGCAGATGCGATTGGCTAAACTTTTTTCTGTTCAATTTTCCTATGAGGCACTGTATCCTGGACTCTGACAGCAATGTTTATTGTTGTAATTCTTATAACAAATTAAATAAAAAAGTACAAGTAAGAGTAAAAATAGAAAAAGATTGTGAATGTGAATGTGAAGAATTAATATGTTATAGAATTTGAAATTTCGTAGAATCACTGGTATTTTCACATTTTAAACATATTGAAATGTGGATGTGTAGCCCTGTGTGTCTACATAGACACATATCTGACACGAAAATATTTTGTTCTTCTGACCATGAACTGTGCGGACTTACTTTTGCTGACTCCTTAATGCACTCATGCCCATGTATCCCATAAGCTCAAAGTGCACAACTGTTTTTATTTTTGAAATTGAGCATAAGACAATATCCATCATTATGAAAAATAATTTTTGCCTATAAGCGTGCTTATGGCCATATACCCAATGATTGTGGGTGCAATTACACCAAGAACATCCTTTCGGAATATACGTATAAAAAAGATGCATAACACACAAACACTGAACAAAATTATTGGGTTAAAATAATGCTATGAATATACCAAAACCAATTTATTCTGATATTATGAATCGTTATGACTTGTTATTCTACAAGTTAATAATTTGGTCAAAATCTATGTCTAAAGTAATTGTAGAGAGCTGTATTAGTGATTCCAGTGATCATTCGTCATTTTACCCATTTGACGTATATCTGTTAGCTTTAAATTTGAAAATGCTTTTTCGCATATACTCGTATACTCTTATGTGCTACAAAACATTCAATACAAATTTAAAATTTCAGGTCGTAATATTGTAGAACAATAGGTCATTCACGCTAAAATCTCCTTCCTTTATTGGTTATCATATAATTTTCATATAATAACAAGTTTTCCCTAGGTTCTTTTTTGCACATTTGCGCCTTATTTTACCGCACACATTTTTTTTCAGTATCTGTAGAAAAATAGAAAATGGGACAATGCCCTGAATAAGAAATACCCTGTGCATGCCTGCTTCAAAGCAACCCAGGAAATACATACATATAACCAGGTGTTGGGGCGGTTTTGTTATAGTGAAAAATGTGCACAGATCATATTATTATATTCACATTAAATGGAACATACTTAAAGGGATATTATGGCTATTTTCTAGAAGAATGCAGATTCATAAACTGATAAGAATGGTGATAATGTTATGAACAAATATTCAATGTAGATCCGATATTTATGTCTCACAGTTGAGCCAAGAACTTTTGACCAATTGTCGCTGACATGCAATCCGCGGTATATCTTTGGCTAGATATAGAAATCCACTGGAACCGACAATTGGTTATACGAGTCTATATAATATTGTTCTACACCATCAGCTGTAGTGTGAAGAATCCAGTTGCATTACTAATCGTATATAAACATTTTGACAGTTCAGTACAGTTGTATGTTTTATTATCGTTGCTAACCTTATTTCATTTTCTATACTCGTACAAAGCATTTTAGTATGCATGCAGTTGAATTCAAATGAATATTCTAACTAAATAAATGAAATTATTCTACTTAAACGTGAGTGATTCATCAGTATATTTCTGCAGTTCCCGCAATCATTCAATGAAGTAAGAATTTAGAAAATATTTTACAAGTAATTTTCTCAGAAATTTTAAACAAAATTATGAAAATTCATTCATAACAATTATATGAATAAATTTTATATAGAATATGTATGTAAATGTGTAAATGGAACTTGGAAAAATGTACGAAAAATTTTTTACAAAAACTTCAAACTTTTCGAGGTTGAAAAATGTTACTGCAGAAATATTTATTTTTTTCTTTTGTTTATTTGTTTTTTGTTAGGTTTGTGTTTATGTTTATGTTTGAAATTAAAATGTTGATGAGTAAACGAGATTGGAATTGTTATTAACAGCGCTACGGGTATGTGCTTAGTGAGTTAAATCAGAACGCGGTTGTGGAGAGCAATAATCTGCGTAGGTTCTATGGATATAAATAAAATCGTGTGTAAACAAATCGAACGAAACACCAAAAATTAAATTCCAATAAACAATATCCGCGATACGCAAACAATACGCCAGCTATACGCAAAGGAAACAATTGCGAAAATTTTGAATTTGCTTATCTTTCAAAAAAGTCAATAAATGGAAAGGCTTTGATGCATCGCATTTCATGAATGAATCTATTGAACTTTATAATAAAAATTTATAGCTAAAACACTGAGACATTGCGCATTGACAGTCGCAAAATTCTCTTATTTTTATTCTAAGTCATTGGCTGACAATGAAACAGTGTCGAAAACGAAGTTAGCGGTTTATTTGGTTTTCCAAAATAGGAGGATCAGACATTGTTTGAAATAAGGGAAGTAAATAAAACGGCCCAATTACAATATTATATGTAGGTCTTGAGGTTGGTGAATCAGGAATTATATTTCCACATGTTAACATTGAATTTGTTACCGGTTTCGAAATAACAGTAACCAATATTAAATCAATGCTAATTAAAATAAAACCCTTTAATTTAAATTCTTTGCAAAATACCCAGTTTTTGACTATTAATAGTCAAAAAGTGGATCGGCTGAAAATGAAATGAACAATAGTACTTTTTGAATTTCTCTAATTTCATAGCGATCGGAAAAATGGATTGTATCAGGGTTGAACTGGATATACATATATATGTATATATATATTTATTCAAACGGAAAAAATAAAAAATATAATCGAAGCAACGGGTAACTAACTAAGCTCTTTGGACCTTTGAAATCTGTATACAGTTTTGGTAAAATTGACATTTTATTTAATATTGACTTGTACATAAAAATACTTTTTGTGGAAAAGAATAATAAATGTCAATTAGTCGCCTTCAGGCATATACTATCGATAAACATACGAGTTTGTATGTGTATAAATAATAAAAATGAATAGGAATTTGAATTTGAATAATTTCGTAAGGGAATAAA
Source organism: Sphyracephala brevicornis (assembly GCA_001015235.1). NCBI lineage: Eukaryota > Metazoa > Arthropoda > Insecta > Diptera > Diopsidae > Sphyracephala > Sphyracephala brevicornis. The sequence goes on along the minus strand of JXPL01000142.1, from coordinate 7,895 downwards.
CCAACATTTTTTATTGATACAAAAATTAATCCGTTGAAATATGTATCTATTCATTTTGACTCATAATTGAAACGAAGCTGAATAAAACTGAACTGAAATTGAATTGAATCGAAGCGAACTATTGAATGGACAGTGTTTTTGTGAGCGTACAGTGTATGGTATAATTGAACTTTCCTCTCTTCTGCACAACTGAACTTAGCGCTCTCTTTGGTGCTGATATTGAAAACGATTTTTGCGAAAACAAATAAACAGTTTGTTGAAAACAAACTAAGCGAAAATTGTGCTGCTGTTTAACTTTGAATTCAGTTAATTACAAGACACGATCGGAAAATAATCGAAGCAATATTGGGCGCGAAGCAACAATTCGTACACTCAGCAACAAATTTCATTTTATATCCTAAATACTTAATTTAAAAAACATTTGGTGCTTAAGAAAATGTTAGTATTTTCCAAAAATTTTGACATTTATCTAAACTATAGCTTGCTTTAAATTCATAATTGATTTTATCATTTATTCCACATTTAAAAAACTACAAAATTGATATCGAATTGCATATTTTTAGACGAGTGAAAGTATGGAAAAGTGTTAACACTACAAAAAATAATATAAATATAAATATAAACATTGAGTGAAATATTTAAAATGTCACAGTTTTTTGTGGCGTAAAAAATTGTATGTGTTAATTCAGAATTAAATACTTACTATACGTAAATTTAAAAATAATAATTAACACTAAACTAGTAAAATGACTGCAATTTTATAATATTTGGTTGTCTTCTTGACTTTTAATGATTCAAACTCTATTTTTAAATTAACAATTTTTTATATTAATGAAACAGACGCAGTACATATCCAAGCATAATAAAATCTTCATTTTGGAAACAAAAAACTAGTCAACTTCTTGTTAAATCAGTTAAAACATGTTTGTATTATAAGTATCATTTTTTATTTAATTTTATTAATATGATTATTGAAATATATGAGTCCTCAGCATTTAAAATTTACATACATACATATGTACATGATATTAAATATTTTTTATAATCATTTTAATAATAAAAAATGTTAATTCAATATTACTTAAAATATCAGTTGCAGAAAATTTGATTCGAAATTTCTGGTTAAAAATTTTGAGTTCCACTACAAATGATTTGCAAATGATTCTTATCTATTATATTTTCACGCATTATAAAACTCGCAGTTTTTCCTCAATCAAATAATAGACAAGAATACTTTTAAATCGAAAAATGTTAACACAGTTAAGTGTTAGTTAAGCTCATAATTTGTTTTATTTTGTTTATACATTTGTTTGTTTTTAATTTGAGTTTATTCATTTTTCGAACACCTACGTCATTTATGCAAATCGAAATTTATTTTATTTAAAACTGGATTATCAATTTTTTTTTATGTTGTATATGTGTATCAATATCTTAATAATAATTCTTTAAATGCTGAGATCAGTATACATACTTACGAGAGAATTTTATATAAATTTTAAGTAGTGTGCTTTTGAACTTAAGAAATACTTAGTATGAAATTCTGGAAATAAATGAATTTCATTTGACCTTTAATGTATTCATTGCTGTATTTTCTTTTATTAAATAATTTGTTTCTGTTATGAAATATTATTTTATTAATTAATGAATTTAACATTCAATAATTTACGTATATAATGCTGTATCAACTTTTAAATTTTTCTCTATATTTTCTAGTTAAGCACAGTATCCTTTCGATTATTATTCGCAGTAACATTTTGTTTATATTATAGTTGAAAGAAATTTGCGTACAACCTGCATAAAACCTGCTAAATAGAATCTATTAGAAATTCTGAAAAGCTGAACAGGAATTTTCAAACACACTCAATAGCTGTGAACAGGATATGTCTAACATTTCCAT
>JXPL01000055.1:0-12675 GCA_001015235.1 Sphyracephala brevicornis | reverse complement strand
TTTTTTTTTTAATTTTTAATGGTATATCTAATTTTTTTCGTATATTGTTATGAATTTTTAGTTAGATGCAGTTATTGATCACTTATACCCTAATTACTTTAAAAGTTGGCAACCCTTATGAGCATTACAAAATTACAGTTTTGCAGCGAAAAAGCATTAAAACTATATTTGCGGGGAGAAAAAACTACGAACAGTTTAATGTTATAAGTGTTCTACAATATGCTTGATAAACAGTAGAGTTTTATTTGACAATTTTTATAGAATTAAATGTCTTTCCATTTAAATAATTACATTCTTTAAAGAATCAACAATCAACCAACAACAATATTAATTAACCTATATTTATAGTATAACTATTAGTAATAATATTCTTGCGCCCTGCCGTCGATTTTAATCACATATTTGAACCATTTCGCAGGTCAACGAAAATTCTTCGCGTCAGTTAAGGCAGAACATTGGTCGGATTCATGTTTTTTGTTATGCGTCTGCCATTTTGGCCTGTGCACGTCGCTGTTGCAGCATCAATTTAAAAACGTGCACCCTCTAATGAATTTTTTACAAACGAAACTATTTCAACTTGTAAAATTATAATTTATCTTTCAATTTTGTATTCTATAACGCGATGACGAATTTTTCACGATTTCTATAATATGATAATAGTGCAATTCTTATTTCACAAACTCATTAAAAGTACAATTAGTATTGTACGTTTTCCACAAATTTTTTATATTACGATAAACAAATTTTTCTATTTCACTATACCGAAATCCAATTTCCTTTACTTTTTATTCGTAAAAATTACAGCTTGGCGGAACAAAATAAAACTCGCTACACGTCCACACCTTTCAACAACACTCGCACAATTGAAATTGAAATTTAATGAGCAGATACTGCGGAGTGTAACGAAGCTTCAACCATAGATTATTGGGAAGGTTACAAATTTGTAATAGTTTTTCAGGGCTTCTTTTCATACAACAGCTAATACACAAACCTGTGTAAATGTACGACTAATGTATTAAGAGATTCAAGCGGTTAGTATTATTATCAACAAATTATTAATAAATTGATTAATATTGTAACTTGAGTTCTTTATTGGTTGACTAGATCAGTTAATAATTGCCTACCAACTATAATTGAAATTGTAGTCTTATACTAACATTGTATAATACAATTTTTTTAATTTTAAATTAGATAAATTNTCTTATACTAACATTGTATAATACAATTTTTTTAATTTTAAATTAGATAAATTAAAGTGTCACATAACTGAATGATAATACACACACGATTATCCACATCGTCATATTACAATAATAAATGAATTTTAATAGTGGCCATCGTAGCTCAGTGGTTAGTCAGGCGGTCATATCTCCCCTAGCACTGGCAATGCTAGCAAGATTAATAATTTCTAAAGAAAGTCTAATATTCAGTCGTTCGGAGTCGACTATAAATAGTAGGTTCGTAATATCCTGGTTTAGTACACAATTGTAATGAAAATATAAATAATCCTATACTGGAGTGTACAAAAACAAAAAAAAAGTATTGGCTTAAATATGTTATACATATTTTTGTTGTCGAATATATTTTAATGTATTTAATTTCATATCTTATATATCCTAATAGTGGAACTTGTTTGTTTTTTTATTACTCTAATCATTAATCAAAATAGTTTCTATTATAATATTGACGGTGATGATGAAAATGTTATTACCAGTACACTTTTTAACAGAGAACTGTGTTAAGAGACTAATTTAACTATAAGCGTTGCCATTTGTTGTACAAAAATATGAGTAGCGAAAAATTTTCCAAGGTATACTTTTCGGCACTCAATTGTATATGCTATGTATATAAAACAAATTTTCTGTTGGCTTGGATTAAACCATATAATATTCTATGGTTTGAACTATGACCAATTAAAATATTTAAAAACTAAATATCAAGTAATTTTCATAGTTTTTCTCAAATACATAGTAAACATTCCTATATACATATACATACTCTTGCAATAAAAATATATATATTTTCAATTAGGCAGTTGACTAGGTACATAGATGTTTATAAAAAAATATTTACCCCAATTCTCGTTGTCGAAAATAAAAAACAATGTGAGACAGTTGTTTTCATTTGTATAATATTCGAAAGCACGATGCACACAAGCTTCGAAATAAGTTACAGAATGTAAAAAATTTTAACAGATATTAAACAAAAAACATAACAGAATTCCTTCATCATATAAAACACCTCATATTAAATGTAATATTTTAGATTGTTACATATATCTTAGAATTTTATTTAAAAAGCAATTAAAATTAAGAGCTACATATTTTTTGTATTACAGCTATAAAATTATTGAATATGTAAAAAATTGCTTACAAATATTTTCTGCATCAGTCCATCACAAATATATTTTACTTTTGCAAACAGTACACACCAAATAAACAGAAGAAATCAAAGAGAAATCAAACATTTTTATTATTTGATAGAATGGTTTAGCTAGATTTGTTATGATGGTGTTAACTGCATTAGTAATATTTTTTTACTTCATATAAAATTGATTATTCCTAGGTTAAATTTTTATTTTCGGGAACTACGAAAAAATTACATTGATATCACTCCGCCATTAAAAGTAAAAACGCAAATTTAGAAAATTACATGTCTTCATCCATACAGTTTGATTTACCATTATTAAAATCCAAGCCACATGTGTTGTTATTATCAACATAATCGTCTATGTCCGAAAATGAATCAACAGTTTCAAAGTCTGACGATGCGTTATATTTATCTGCTTTAGAGTTGACTGGTACAAATTTACTACTCCTTATATTTTCATTCGGTTGTGATATTCCTAAACTTGATGGTGGTTTCCACAATACGAGTGCAGTACAAGGCCTTTCAAATCGATTTACCAATACTTGGGGCAGAAATTGTGTGCTCTTTTGTTCCTCATGGAATTTTTTTATTTCTTCACATACAGTAATGCGATTAGCCTTCTTAAGTTTTTCTTCAAGCTCTTTAGCGGTAATTTTATAATCTTGATACGTAAGGTTTGTAAAACATTTGCCGGCGGCTTTTTGAAAGGATTTAACACCAGCCGAAGATGTTGATGCAGAATCGTCATTAGTGGGGCTTTGAATATAATCACTGGATATATGCAAGCCATTAAAATGTGCAGTAAATTTTTCCTCTGATATATATTGCTTTATAGGCCTAAAATAAAAATAGTAGACAATTTATTAACATAACAATTATCAATAATATTAACAATATACAATTTATTAAGTTTTGCATAACTTTTGATTATTATCTTTTTTTTTTTTTTTTTTCATTTTTTTTTATTTATTTACAATCTATTTTTATAAGTAAATTTGATAATTAAAATAAAAATGACAAGTATTATTATGGCTTAGCTAGAATTTTTATATCAAAATAAAACTTACAATGGCTCTATGGGTAAATTAGATTTACGTTTATGGTGCAGTGGAACACGAGATTTCGCTGCTTTAAATTCCATTACTCCGTTCTCACTGGCGGCACTAGTTGTAGCTAAGGTCCACGGCATTAGTTCCAGATTCCATGGAACTGCAGATGGTGGAGGCATTGTGTGAGCCTGCGGAGCTATTGGAATAAACATGTTTTCAAACTGTTTCTGTATCTTATTTGCTCTTTGTGGATCAGTAAAATCATATGGCGGCTGTCTGCAAAGCATACATAATCATAGACAAATTGCTTAATCATATTTATTTCTGTTTTTTAATACATACTGTTGCATTTTTAATTAAAATATTTAAATTCTCAAAAATATACGTTTTTCAGCCTGTAGGATATTAAAAAAAGTAAACTTTGTCGCAACTATCTCCAACTTTTTCAACAAAATGTCAATTTCTGATTGTTTATTTCTAATATGTACCAATATTTCCAATTCAAATGTTGCCAGCTTGAAATTATAGTTTATATATGCATATAAATTCTTCCATTGCGAATACAATATACACACACAATGTCAAAATTTAATGAACTTATAACCACAGAATAGTATTCTATGCTTATAACACATGTGAAAGATTGCTGAGTCTGTACTGATAGTATCTATATTTTATAATTAAAACACAAACATATAAATTGTTTATTTTACAAAGTAATTCGATTCGGAAATTAAATGAACTGCTTATACGAACACAGAATTTCAGTAATTGATTCTCATTGCAAATGTTGAATATATAAGGTATTTCTTATATTAAATTAAACTGCACAGCTGTTCACGAAATACAGTTTGGCAACTATGTACTTATATGTTTGTTCTATACTAAGATTGTCATAAATTTCGTTAATTTCAGTAATTCTGTATTTGATTCATCAATTCATTAAATCTATGAAAAATTTGTTTAAATAATTTAAACTAATACCAAATATTCTGATAATGCGTTATGCTCAAATAGTAATAGGCCCAGCTGGCAGTGGAAAAGTATGAGTAAATATAAAATCACATTGAGTTTGTAAAATTAACTGTTTTTATTGTTTTAGTCAACTTACTGTTCTTATATGCAACGCCATGCACAGGACAACAAACGTATCATTGATATTGCCAACTTAGATCCAGCGGCAGAGTATTTTGATTATCAACCACTTGTAGACATACGTGATCTTATACAATTAGATGATGCAATGAATGACGACGAACTTCATTATGGCCCAAATGGTGGTTTGGTTTTTTGTCTTGAATTTTTAATGGAAAACCAAGAATGGCTAAAGTCACAATTATGTAATGATGATTTTAGTGAACCGGATGATGATTACATTCTTTTCGATATGCCAGGACAAATTGAATTATTTACACATTTATCAATGGGCAAAGAATTCGTAAAACTGTTAGAATCATGGAATTTCCGAGTTTGTACAGTTTTTCTTGTAGATTCTCAGTTTATGGTTGATGGGGCAAAGTTTTTGTCAGGTACAATGGCAGCCTTAAGTGTCATGGCAAATTTGGAAATGCCACACGTAAATGTACTAACAAAAATAGATCTATTGAGTAAAACAGCGAATCATAAATTGCAAAATTATTTGGACCCTGATCCGAAAGTACTATTAGGAGAGGTAGAGGAGCAGTCATCGTGGGGCCATTCGCATCGAAAATTGTCTGCAGCAATTGGAAATTTAATAGAAGATTTCAGGTGAATAAAAATCTATATTCTAATTATGAGAACTATATATTTAATTTATATTTATGAATTTGATTTTATACTATGAATAACAATTATTTCAATAATATTTAAGACATTAAGTGAAAATACAATCTATATATATGTGCGTGCCCTCTAAATAACAGCTCCCTTGTATGTATGTACATATGTGAATAACAAAAATTTCCAAAAATATTTAAAATCAAACAATTATTTTAATATTACAAACCAACCACCAGTTTCTACAAAAGAAAATATATTTTTTTTACAATATGATAATTTTAATAAAAAAAATAATAGATTAATAATGAAATGAAAATTAAATTTTCAAAATTTTGTAACTTGATGAAATGATAAATTTTAATGTGTATTTCTGGTTGGATGGAATGGATGGTTCATTTTTGATAAGTCTGGAGGGTTCTTTTCAAATTCAGCTATCTCTTGCATACCGGTTAAACCAATTTCCCACAGTTTCGGATATTCTTCTTTAAAATTTGAATACCATTTTTTAACCAGTGAATATGGTCCAAAATCAAAATTAATAGCTTCCAAACACAAAGTAGCAGAGATCAAAGCAAAATCTGCAATTGTTAAGTGATCAGCAGCTGAATATTTTGTACCAGAAGATTTTAAATAAGTTTCGAAAACATCAAGTGCATTTTTAACTTTTTTCAAAGTCATGCTAGTGCGTTTGTAATCAAAGAATATTGGCGCCATACTGTGCATCGATATTGCAGAGTAATAAAAGCCCATATTAAAACACAAGCGTTGGTTAACTACAGCGCGATCCTTAGCATCCTTGGGATAAAGTTGACTATTTTCGGCATATTTGTCGCATAAATATTGCATGATTGCAATGCTCTCAGAGAGATAAAATCCATTGTCGTCCAGTACAGGGATTTCTTTTTGTGGGTTCATCTATAAAATATAAGGAATTTTTGTCGCTTATAAATTGATTATTGAGTACAATGTTAGATAATATGTAGTCTCTATATGAAAATGTGTTTAATACCTTCGCGTACTCCTCCGTCATATGTTCCGCTGCAATGAAGTCGACATTAACTAGTTCGTGTGGTATTTGAAGTGCAGCTAAAGTCATACGCACTGCTAATGACGGTGGTCCATCTGAAACTGCATACAATTTCATATTTGTGCTGCAAATATTAGAATAAAATTGAAATTATTTAGTATGTATGTTAGTATAAAACCATCCATTTCAATTATACTAGTATTAAAAATAGTTTCACATAGTTTATGCAACATTCTAAACTGATTTGAAGATTTAATATTTTATATTCTTTATAAAATACAAATTTTCAAATAATAAATTAAATATGAAAAGATTTTTGTTAGGTTATGTTCAATTTTATTCCATAAATAATTTCATTTGAATATAATGTACTCATGTAGCGTATGTTTCTTATTAAAGTACACTATATACCTATACTTTAACCTACATTTAAATTACTAAAAATGCAATTAAACTTCTTTAGCTCAAAGTTGTAAGCTAACTAAATAATTGAAACCAACAAAACTATTTGATCAATATGTATCTGAAAAGCTTGAAAAAGCTTTATAAAGCTTAGTTGAGTACGATAGTATATATAATACAATCTTTACAGTGAACATCCACATACTTATTTTTTGCATATCTTAAAACTTGTTTAAAGATAACTCCGCACATAACTTTATGAAAATGGCGGTCATATTATAAAGATCCGGTTTTTATATTATTTATAGTCGCTTACAATGTAAATCATAAGATACCTTAGCGAAACATTGAAAATTGTTCAATTATCATAAAAAAATAATCTCGATATATAATAGGAAAAACCAGTAACACTTCATTTACACTCAAAAATTGTAGTAAAAACAATTGGTAACGGATGAGAACCTAATAAATTTATGCAAATTTCTATTTCTACGGAGCACAGGACCTTAATTATATTTCATACATATTAGGCTTAACAAAACAAATGATAGTTGAAAGAACATAGCTCAATGTAAATGGTTTAAATAATAATAATATATGTATGTGTATAAGATACTTATAATTTCATTAGATATTTTTTAATTTCACCTAAACCAACTACGCATATAAATAGATAATAAAATTTATTACAGTATAAAATTGAAAATTTGAATCATTAACATACCTTGCTTTTATAAGAGATGACTTTAAATTATATTGCGCTTGTTTTTCAGTACTGTTTGAGTTGGTAACAATTTCTCTGTATTCAATAGCCTCATTCAAAAAATTTCTTTCAAAATTCGTGGATTCAATTTGACATTCGGCACCAATTTTATTTTCTTTACTTTTTTTTATATCGTAATTATTGATGAGGTGCGAATGTGGTTTATGCACTTTAACGACTTCTATATTTCCACTTTTTGTGACTTTTGTTACTGCACGACTCTTACATTTCAGAATACGATCTCTGCGTTTAATACATGTCCAGTAAGTGTTATCATTTATTATGCTTTTTACGTGATACAAATAACCATCTAAACAAAGTAGTTTTCTTCCTTTATCAGATCGTAGCATTTTAATATTGCATGTATTCAAATCTGGCTTAGTCAAGCCGTAATTAATTTTATTCTTTTCCTCAGCTATTACTTTTTGGATATCTGTATTCTGCTCGTTAACAATCTTACCAAAATCTTCTTCATTCAATAAACTATCATCTATGTTATCCAATTGATATACTGTTTCTATTTGAGCTAAATTCTCAATATCAGCATTAATATTTGGCACTTTTATCAGCATTTCCTCTAATTTAGTAGGCAACTTTTGAATCTCTAAGTCTTCATCTGAAGACTCTAATTCGCTCAAAAAACTCGATTTGCTATTGTCTGTATCGTATTGATCAACTAAGTTAGATTTGCTAGGTAAAGTTAAAGGTTGGCAAAGTGTTTTTAAAAATGATTTATAAAATTTATACAAATTATAAAATTATATATAAATGTATTATTTACCTATCGTCTTCGTCATCGTAGGCCTTTATTCTCGAACGTAACCGTATAATTCTTCTTTCAATTGCTTCTTTAGATTTGGTTACAATTTTTTTAAAATCATTACCTAACTCTTGAATGGAGCAGTTTACAATTTCGGTTGGTGTAAGTTTTGTATTGTTCGCTTTCTGTGAAATTATGTACTTGTAAATTCGTCGCCTTAAATCGTTTGTATTATCAGCATGCGTATGTTGGCCTGTTATTTTCACAATAATGGGCCCATCAGGAGTCATTTGTGAGGTTACGCGCGCAGCGCATTTAAAAGATTTATGACGACGTGCGGCACAAGTCCAATACGTTCGGTTATTCTTATAACAATGACTGTCAAAGTGAAAGACATTATTTTTTAAACAAAGCACTTTGTTTCCTTTCGCTGAAGGTAATAGCACAAATTTTGTCCTTCCATCTGAATCGTTGGAATAATTTTTTAAAGCTGATAACGGATTTGTCGATAATTCGTAAAGACATGGAACTCCAATTGTTCTCCTTTTTTTGCCATGAGCTGTATTGTGCAATAACGAATTCTTATTTGGATAGGAATTAATGACGGGTAATATTTTCATATTTTGTTTGTTGATAAGTTCTGATATTTGGTAATGACTATAGGGTTCGTGTTTATGCTGATGATTATTAACATGATCAATTTGTTTCACCACATGTCGTCCAGTTTGTAGACGTGTTGTTTTTATACGTGCCTCACAAGCTATGCGACGACGTAAACAATTCCATACATACACTCCATTAATATGATCTCTATTTTCTAAACGGTAAAGATAACCATTGACGCATATCATGTGTCTGCCGTAAGATGTTTTAAGTACATAAACTTTATGTGTCTAAAAGGAAATTAAATATAAATATATACATATATATATATCCGACAATTCTATTTAAAATTACTTCATAATTTAAAAAACTATCATCATCGTTACAAGTTGATTTTGAACTAACATCTGACATTGATTGTAGATCGTTTAATTCTATTAGGGGATCGTTTTCATTTTCATCTTCATGTTCAAACAATCGATATTTTTTTAAATCCATTTGCTGAACGTCAATTTCTTTCAATTTTCGTTTTAAAGTTTTATCTTCCAACGTACATGGCTCACCAGCCAAGATCGCGCGACGTTTTCTTTCGTAAACTTTATAAATTTCATCTGCCGTACATTTACCATGAGTATGTTCTCCCACTACAGATTCTACTTTATGCTTTGATTCATCACCATCAATTATAGTTGTTGTTATTCGAGATTTACAAGACAGAAGTTTGTCTTTGCGCTTGTTACATACCCAGCGATATGCATATGTGCCTTTATTCTCATAGTGATATAAGAAATTATCTACGCACAACATATCGAAACCTTTAGCAGAGCGTACCATGTAAACTTGTGATACATCCATTGTAAATAAATATCTCTTAAATAATTTTATGTATATAAAGAATTTGAAAATCCAAAATAACTTGACACTTATCCCCGTAAAATTCCTAACATCAATAATACATATATGTCAAATATGTGGGATTACGAAATTTTATTTAACAGATGTTAGTGCTGCCAAACTTGATTTATTTATAAGTTTTGTCGAATTGTTGCCATCCAACTAAATATGTTTCTTTTTAATAATAGTTAATTCAAATCATATATTAAATAAAGCCCGCTCAATATTTTGCAACTTATCAGTAAAACTTGTATATTATGTACGCAATATATTCGTGCAATGATTAATTAAAAACGACAATAATCTTGTATGAGTCAATCAACTTGCATAAAAATAATAAAAAATCCTATTTCTAGCAACAATTTTTTATTTATAATTAGATTATTGTGTTACATTCATATGCGTATCTTCATTTTAATTTAATTGATTGTAGAATTTAAATAAAAAGAAAACACATCTCAGTCATTTGAAAAAATATTATACTGAATTTCAAATGGACAATCGAATATTCGTTTGTAATTGTTTGGATCACGATCACCATTTTATTTTTTAATATCTACATTATATTGAATATATTATATTAATTAATAATACTTGTTTTTTCAGCCTAGTACGTTTTGTTCCTCTGAATATTAACGATTTTGAGAGTATACAAGATTTGTTGATGCAGATTGACAATGTCATACAGTACGGCGAAGATGCGGAGGTTAAAATGCATGATTTTGAGTCTACAGATGATCCAGAACATAAAGAATTTGATTTGCAGAACGTAGGTTAAAAAAATCTATTTTGTATAATGTATTTGTTCATTTTTTTTTTTTAAATAAAATTAAGAGTTTTTAACAACTAATCAATTTCTATTCATTATAGATTAATTTTAAAACAAATATTTTGACTATTAAACTAAACAAATTAAATATAAATTTTAGCTTTCTGAATCCATAACTAAATTGCCATCTTTATCTTTTAATCGAATGCGTCCATTTGAATAACGAGTTTCCTGGCTGCCATCGGGATATACTAATTTTACAGTACCGTCTGGATACTCACGTCTTTTGTTTAATTTGGTATGAATTTCTTTTTGACCATTAGGTAGTAAAATAATTTTGTCACCATTGCGCATTTTAATTAAGTTTGTGCCATCCACAAACCGCCATTCCTCTAAATGTTGTTCATCCAGTGGATTTATTATTTTAACAGAATTATTTGGAAAATGAATTTCTACAACGCCGTTCTTATGTCGATGTTCGGTTTGTCCATTTGGAAACTCAAGTATTTCTAGACCATCTAAATAGGTTGTATGCCACGTATTTGTTTCGGCGTAATAATACTTCACTGTTCCTTGATTTATATCTGTTTCCTTAATATCCTTATTATAGTACAGCATCCGCGTAACTAAACCATCTGCAGAAATTTTCTTAACATTTCCATTTGGGTACCATATGTCTCTACTACCATCAGAGTTAATTATTTCGCGTTTAAAATCTTTAACGCTTTCATCAGGTATTTGTGGATTTGCTTTACTTATGTCTTTATTGGGACCATCAGCAGGAGGTATTTGATTATGATCAGTTTTATTATAATAGACACAACGATCTTTTTTAGGTTCAACAAATTCTTCATCCAAAGATGATTCCGATAAAAATTCTGTTGCGGTTTTCTCTGTAACCTTTACTCGGATGTTCGATATATTTCTTTGATGTTTACACAATCCAGATTTTTTTATATTGCTTTTCGTCACATATTGTGGTTTGATTTTCACGTTTTTATTTTTGGAAACATTTTCTTCTTCGTTTGTGTTTAAAGGCGCCTAAAAATTTCAAATGAAAAAACATAGAATACATTTTCGCCAATTATAATTCTTTCTGGACAGTATTTAATTGAACCATTGGTGTTTTAAAAACATTTTTAGCAAAATTCTTTTGCAATAGAAATAATGTGAAAACAGCAACTAAATATAAGTTGATTGAAATGGTGTAAAATATTTGATGAATTCAACAGAATAGTTATAAATATTCATTATATTAGAGTATAAAAAACAAGAAAATAATTCAAAATTGGTTTTTATATCCTCAGAATAAGGTTTAAGATTTTTTAATAATCTTGAATCCCTTAATCGCATATATATTTACAGTGGTTCAAACGCTTAAAAACGTACACACTCAATGTTCATCTTCAAAGTAATTTTTCGAAGTGAAANCGTACACACTCAATGTTCATCTTCAAAGTAATTTTTCGAAGTGAAAAATTTATTACATTTAGAAGAGACATATTTTTCATTTATTAAGCGTTTGAAAGACTGTATATGTATAAATAATGTTATAATTATTAAAAAAATATAACGGTGCCAATTATAATTTTTTAATTTAATTAAAAATTAAAAGTTGAATTGTTACCCTTACCAGTTTTGGTGTTAATTTAGCAATATTCTTGTTGATTTCTTGCAACATTTTCTTATTACTGTCATTGTTAAGTTTTAAGTTTTCGTTTTGTAATTTTTTATTCTCCTTATTAAGACGATCGATTTCCTCGTACAATTGTTTTTGATCTTTCTCTAAAACTCGCATTTGTGCACGAATTCTAGCCTGTGCGGCTGTGTGGTCTTGATCTTTTTGTTTACATTGCATTTTTATGTCTTCTAATTCCTGTTTCAAGCGTGCAATTTCTTTTCGATCTTTGCTTACTGTTGATGATCTTTGCATTCGCATTTTCTCCTCGAATTTACGTTTTTCATCCTCAATTTTCATACGCTCGTCGTGTAAATAGATTTCTAGCTGTATCTTTTCATCTCTAAGTTGATCTAGCAATTCAGATTGATCTTGTTGAAACTGCACTTTTTCTATCTCGAGTTTTTCTTTAGCTGTGATTAATTCCTTATTGTTTTCCTTGAATGTAGCTATTTCTTTTTCTAATTCCTCTAATCGCAATTTCACTAAATTAGTTTTCTCTTGCAATTCATTTGTGAATGAAGTTGTTGAAGCTTGCGTCACATTACTATTATTACTTTCATCATCTATCATAAAAAAAAATCAATATATATATATAT